>VSMD01141567.1:0-59717 GCA_008750895.1 Mirza zaza | reverse complement strand
CTGGTTTCCATCCTCAGAGAGCTCACAGTCTAGCAAGGTTAAGACATCAAAGTTTGTGATCTTTTATAATGACCATATTCTCTCCCATCATGAGGATAAATGCATTCATTTCTTTTATAAAATATTTATTGTACACATACTATATTCCCAGCCCTATCTAGGTGTGAGTGATACATCAGTGAATTTATACTTTGTTCAAGTTCATCCACACTGGAAAAGACAGACTAAAAGCATACAAAGAAATACAAGAAAAAAAAGTGGATGTTTAACAAATGGACAACAGAATTTCAGAAAGAGACATGCGATTTTGCAAAGGTATGAGAGGAGAGTCCAGAGGAGAGAAATGAGCAAGGCTGAACAGAAAAGCTGGGGACAGAATGCCAAGGGCTATTGCTAGTAAGGGTTCTTTGCCATCACAGGAACACAACTGGAGATGATTTAGGTGAAATGGAGGGGACTTGTGTGGCAAAGCATGAGTGTGGGATAAAAAGGAAATGGCCCCAGAGCAGCTGGACCCAACGTTAAAGACATCATTCTTTCTTCTGCCTCTGACTTTCTGTTTTACATCTCAACTTCCCTCAGACTGCATCCTTTTCGTTGCAAAAATGGAATAAGGGACTCCTATACAGTGAGGAACACCATCATGGAGAAGTCTTGGATTATTTCTTTCCAGCCTAATGACTTGAAATAAAAAGGTACTGTGCTATTAAAAAAATAATAAACCCCAGGAAAGGCTGATTGACTTTGTTTGGGTCTTCCTGGATCACCAATCACAGCAATCAGGGAACAAAGGAATCTTATTGGATCAACTTGGGCCACTTGTCCATCTGCTTCTGAGGTGGTATCAGGGTCCATTTACAGAAAGAGATGAAAAGATCCTACTCAGATCCAGACCCAGACCAAATAATAGCCCCAGAGCCTTGAATGCCATACTAAGGAGTTTGGGTTGTATCTGAGGGTTACACGAGTCATTTTCAGATTTTAAGCAGGAAAATGAAATGGTGAGAAGTGTGTTTACAAAGAACACCCCAGGACCAGGGTGGAGAGGTGGGAGAGCAGGTGCTGTAGAAAGGAAGCTGGAAGACCCATCATGATGCTAAATCCTTAGAACAGGAGCTGTGCACAAGGGGGGTAGAGGGGTGAGCAAATGAAGGAGAGAACAAACAGGGTTGATGTGCCCTTCTGGGTCCCGGCTGGAGACAGACGGGGGTGTGTTGGCAACTGGTGTGTGAGTTGTTGACAAGGTCTTTTAAGAAGTCATTTTGGCTTAGCAATTGGCCAGTATCCTAGACTGACTTATGTTTCTACTGAAGCTAAATTGGGGGTAAGGTGCAGAGAACCTGCTCTTCTGATTAGGACGTTAATATTTCCATTTATCAGTATTTATTGTGCACCCACTATGTGCCATGTCCAAGGCTCTTTGTATTATCTCTTTGTATTTTCTCAATGAAACAGGACTCTGCCAGGAAAATGGCAGCATGATGGCCTTGTTTTTGTAACTGCATTTACAGCCTTGTCTCCTTCGGTCTTTGCCACAGCCCTTTGGGGTGGCAGAGGGGGCATCCTGACCTCCATTTGTACACTTTCTTGGAGAAGTGAATGGACCTTCTTGGTAAATGGAGATTCCTCTTCAGTTCTGCCCACTCTCATCTCCCGAAACCCATGGGTCTTGGCTCAGTCTATCCCACAGAAGCGAAGTGACTTTCTTAGACAGCATTGGTGGATACATGTTGAACAACAGGCTCTCTGAGCAGCTTTTGCTTTTGCTGATCTTTTTTCTCCCATTTATTTATTTATTTATTTATTTATTTTTTTAATTTTAGAATGTTATAGGGGTACAAACATTTTGGTTACATATAATGGCCTGTGAATATTCCCACCTTGCCTGACTTCACACTATCAGCATGACATCATTGAATGCAGAGTTGGGAAGAGATGCGTTTGCACAAAGGACACTCGTGACCCAGAAGGCTCAGCGGCCTCCTCACCCAGACCACAGCCTGAGCCCGGGACAGGAGAGTAGAAATCTACAGGAGAGTAGAAATCCATCCTCTCACAGTTTGGTCTACATGGTCTATTATGGGGGTTGAATTGTGTCCTCCACACAGGGTATGTTGAAGTTCTAATGTTCTAATGTTACTTAAAAATGGGGCCACTGTAGTAATTAGTTACAATGAGGTCATACTGGAAGAAGGTGAGGCCCTAATCCAATGACTGGCGTCCTTACAAGAAGACTGGCATGTGGAGACACAGGGGCAGAGGAAGAAGGCCATGTGAAGAGGATGCAGAGATAGGGGTGATGCTGGAAGAGGCAAGGAAGTTTCATCCCCTAAGGGCTTCGAAGGGAACATTGCCCTGCCCACACTTGATTTCAGACTTCTAACCTCTAGAGCTGTGAGAAGTCACCCAGTTTGTGACACCATGTTATGGCCACCCTAGGAAACTAAAGGTCCCTGTACTTTCTTTGGTTTTAAATATATATATATATATGTGTGTGTGTGTGTGTGTGTGTGTGTGTGTGTGTGTGTATTTTTAAAGCATATTATGGGGGTATAAATGTTTAGGTTATATATATTGCCTTTGCCCTTCCTGAATCAGAGCTACAAGCTTGTCCATCCCCAAGACAGTGCACACCACACCCATTAGGTGTATATATACCCATCCCCTCCTCCCCCTCCCATCTGCCTGACACCTGATGAATGTTACTTCCATATGTGCACATAAATGTTGGTCAATTAATAACCATTCAATGGTGAGTAAATGTGGTGTTTGTTTTTACATTCTTGTGATACCTCACTTAGTGAAATGGGCTCCAGCTCTATCCAAGATAATACAAGTGGTGCTAGATCACCATCGTTTTTTGAGGCTGAGTAGTACTCCATGGTATACATATACCACATTTTCTTAATGCATTCATGTATTGATGGGCACTTGGGTTGTTTCCACAGCTTTGCAATTGTGAATTGTGCTTCTATAAACATTCTAGTGCAGATGTCTTTTTTATAGAATGTCTTTTTTTTCCTTTGGGTAAATATCCAGTATTGGGATTGCTGGATCAAATGGTAGATCTACTTGTATCACTTTGAGGTGTCTCCATATTGCTTTCCACAGAGGTTAAACTAGTTTGCAGTCCCACCAGCAATGCATGAGTGTTCCTATCCGTCTGCATCCATGCCAACATTTATTGTTTTTGGACCTTTTGATAAAAGGCCATTTTCACTGGAGATAACTGATATCTCACTGTGGTTTTGATTTGCATTTCCCTGATGATTGGAGATTTTGAACATTTTTCAGCTGCATTTTATATGTATATATATCTCTGTTCCTGTGTTCAAATTCTCAGGAAAAATAATCAAATTATACCAGTCAAAAATGGCCAGTGTGGGGAGGCTTTCTTATACCTTGCACCTCCTAGTTTGAAATGTGGTCGCCTTTGCGCAAAACTCCTCCCATTTCCTTTGTGTTTTATGCTCTAGTGCTCGCTCATGCCACCCCTCTCCCCCTTCCCCATTTGGATCAGATCACAGGAAACTAGGGCAATGAGCTAAAATATAGGAGAACTCATTGCCTCATAGACCTAAGAAAGTAATGTTAGTTGAGCACATTCTATGTATCAGGTGCTATACTAGGTGTTTTTCATGTGTTGCTGCATTTCCTTCAATCTTCACAACAACCTATGACTGGGCATAATTATCCTAATTTTACAAATGAGGAAACATTTGTAAAATGTTTCAAATGTTTTGATGTTCACTTCCTAGGGATGCTCTAACAAAAATACCATATGCCTGGTGGCTTAAGTGATGTTAGGTAACTTGCCTAAGAGTTAGTGAAGGGCAGGAGGGAAGACAACTGAGGTGTGATATACAGTCTCAGATGCAACCCAACATCTTACCACTGCAGCCCGAGGCCAATCCATGGGAGCCTGGTGGGCTGCACAAACGCCTCAGGGATTGTCCCATTTGGGCCCAGAGATAAAATGGGATCTGAGGACAGGGAAGAAAGGTGGAGGCTGGTCTGAAAAACCTCACTGAATAAGTAATCCTGGATTCATTTGGTGAGCTTGAATGTACCTGACAGTTGCCATTTCCATGTGACAAATCATAATGGAGGGTCCATCATGATATCATAATATACTAATTTAATTCTTTATGTGTGCACAATCCTGGAAGGCTGGGATAGATTTTCCCTTTAGTGGTTCTTGTCTGTTCACAAGCTCTGAAGGCAGGCAGAGCTGGGTTCAAATTCCAGCCCTGAAACAATTACTCACCAGTCACTTATAAACCCTGTTTATAACTTCCTAGGGGTGCTAGGAGGATTAAATGAGGTGATATGAAGCAGGTGATCAGAGAAACAGGTGTGAAGAAACTCAATCAAAAGTTCCAATAATGTGCTGAGGCACATTTCTCTGTCTGCCTCCCCCGGAATAAGGCAATGCCACTCTGCATTTGCCATCTCTCTTATGGGTTGAATTTTGTCACCACAAAGGATATGTTGAATTTCTAAGCTCTGGTACCTGTGAATGTTACCTTATTTGGAAACAGAGTCATTGCAGATTTAATTAAGTTAAGAGGACATCATGAGGGTGGGCCCCTTCATCTGATATGACTAGTGTCCTTCTGAGAGCAAAGGAGCATCTGAAGGCAAAGAGCCATCTGAAGACAGAGGCACATGGGGAGGATGCCATGTTGTCATGGAAACAGATGAAATGCTGCAGCTTCAGGTCAAGGAACACTTAAGAATTCTAGAATTTGGAAGAAGCAAAAAAGGATGCTCCCCTAGAGGCTTCAAAGGGATGATGGCCCTACAAGTACCTTGATTTGAGACATCTTGCCTGCAGAACAGTGAGAGGATACATATCTCTTGTTTTAAGCCACCAGCCATGTGGTATTTTTGTTAGGGCATCCCTAGGAAATGAATACTCCCCACCAAGGTACATAGTAGGTTCTTGTGCAGCTGAATGAGTATGTGCATAAGGCAATGAATGCCTCTGTGTGTAGTAGCTCTGCAACAGGATGGAGGTGGGGCTGGCAAGAACAAGGGGGATGTTTTCTATTATCACCTCTCTGTTTGCAGGTGAATAAGGGTAGGTAGGAGAACTATGAGAAAGAGAAAGCTAAGACAGGGGAGGGGACGAGTACACATTGAGCATGTACTGTGCGTGTACCCTTCCATTCCACCAAGTACACTGCAAATGTCTCATTAGTCTGCATGCCCTATAAGGTGGACATTCTTATTCTAGTTTTCCAGATGAGGAAACCTTCATCAGAGATAGTAGATACCCTGCTCAAGTTCCTACAGGGAGCAAGGGGCTGAGCAAATTCCAAAAGGAGGTGGGTCTAATTCCAACACCCTCCTGCGATCTTTCTACTTTATGCAAAGCAATTAAGATAATAGAAATCGAGTTGTAATAGGTAAAATTTCAAACAGAGGTGGCCATTATCAATGGTCATTGCACTTGTTCTAAAATGAGGCAGCACCCAGTCAAGTGACAGGGAAGTGATATAGCAGGCGGTGAGGAAGATGGCTCTGAAGTCACCCTACTGGGGCTCTGATGCTGCCTGTCTCCTTATTATCTACCTGAGTGCCTTTCCACATTACCTCATCTCTCCACGCCTTGGCTTCCTAGCTCACCACGTGGCAGTGATGAACAGGGACCATAGCACTGTAGTGAGGACTAAACAAGCATCACACAAAAGTAGTTAGAACACAACCTGCCACACAGTGAAAACGTGCTTGATGCTGTTATCTTTTACTGTCCAAAATGTGACCTGCACTAGGTCCCTGTCTCCCTCTACCCAAAGGCACAACGATACCACCAGAATGAGTGACTGTTTCCTTTGCATAGCTCTCAAGATGACTTGCTGATCTGCTCTCTGCCACGGTGACTTCCAACATTTGAGCAGAGCTGGAATTTTACATTTCTAATTAGACAGCTGTCTGCCATGTTGGTTCGTAGTGCCTTTCATGAGGGTTTTGGTGATGTGGGGTGATTGCTGTAGTGCTTTATAGCCATTAATAAGAAAATAATCTAGAAGGAAAATACTAACATGTAATTCACAGTCATGACTTCTAGCACTAATTCAAAATGTCTCTCTCGTCTCCAGTGTTTGCATCTGTCTCTGCTGGGTCACTGAAGGGTGTTAGAATGCTTTATCCTGAGCAAGCACACGGGTCCCACACCCAGCTGGTGGTTCTTCCCAGCAGGACTGGCCATCTCTGGAAAACTCTCTAAATTCTGAAAAATTGCTCTGGGGATTCCCATGTAAATGGTATAAACTGGGAAACTGTCACTTACACCTGGATGGTCAGGTTGTTCTTGGCCATGACCTTGAGGCAGAGGAGGAATGAATGGAGTGTGCTGTTCTTTTTTGAGCATTTCAGGATGCTTTATCTATTTATAAATTCTAGTGACTATTTTTCTGGGATCACAATGACCTGTCCTCACCTAACCAGCCAAACATATTTCTTTTCTTTCCTGGGATGTGATTGTCTAAAATACAGAGCAGACTTGATAGATAGAACCAGTCCAGGCTTGAGCATTTTGGTCATGGAGTAGTGTGCACAGTAGTGGTATGACTGTCAGAGACCAAGGACTAGAATTCTGTCCCTCAAAGAAAGTGATTGCTTTTTGGGTCCTGAGGGAAAGCCCCAAGTGTACCTTATATGTTTCTTTTTTAGGCCTGCCAGTTCTTAGAGTTAATAATTCCAAACACAAAGGTATTTTATTTAAATGGTCAAAAAATTACAAACTATGCAAACCTTGCTGGATTTGGGAAGGGAAAAGGAAGGGTGTGCATTGAATATATTATATGTTTGAGAGCTGGATTAAAATGCGTAGAATAAGAATTGTATTAGTCAGTGTTCTTCAGAGAAGCAGAGACAATAGGATACATATATTTATATATGTTTAGTATATTTTATAATATAAATGAACATATATTAATATATTTATATGTGTATTATGAAGAGTTATCTCATATGATTATGGAGACTGATAAATCTGATAATCTGCTGTTTGCAAACTGGAGACCCAGGACAGCTGGTAGTAAAATTCAGTCCAAGTCCAAAGTCCTGAGAACCAGGGGAGCAGACGGTGTAAATCCCAGTCCAGGGCCAGGAGAAGGCTGATGTTTCAGCTCAAGCAAGCTGGCAGGAAGCAAAAGAAATGAATTCCTCCTGCTTCTGCATTTTTGTTCTATTTGTCAGCAAGGGATTGGGCGGTGCTGGCCCACATTGGGAGGGTGCTATACTTTACTGTGTCCACTGATTCAAATGCTCATCTCATCTGGAAACACCCTCATAGACACACCCCAAAACATCGTTTAATCTGGGCCCCACCATGGCCCAGGCAAGTTGACACATTAAAAGTAACCATCACAAAAGTAAGGATAATAAAAAAAAAATTAGAATCTCCAGAGAAAGCAAACTAGTCTACGAGAATGTCATGATCCCAGAACAAATGAATTTTAAAAACCTGTAGATTTCAAACATGAATTTCATGCAATAGTTAGAAAACAGATAAATAAAATGAAATAGAAATGATTATACACATAACAAACGTATACAAATTGATTAGATTGCAGATGCATGCGCCCCTATCTTCAGACTTGATACACTCACACAATGAAAGGGTTCTATATTTTGTCAATTAACTACATTATTTTTTTTTAAAATTAATTCTATAAACACTGTTCTGTGCCATTGTTTATTTCCATTTTAATTTAATATATATTGTGGATCTTTTCATATTAGTACATAGCATTACTTTTATACTATTCTAGGACATTTTTTAAATGGTTTTGTGCTATTTTATTATATAAATGTACCATAATTTATGTATACATCACCTATTAATGAACATGTAGATTATTTAGTTTGGAACATTTTATTTTTAAATTTTTTTTCCAAGCAATACTCTAATGAATATCCTTAGCTATATACTGTTGGGTTCCTCCATGGGTATATCTGTACCAAAAAATTATTTGGAGTGAAATGTCTGAATTAAAGTTTATTTTAATAGATATTGGCCTTTTGCCAAATTGACCTTCAAAAAAGTTTTGCTAATACATATTCCCTTTACTAGTATATGAGTTTCTGTTTCCCCCAAATCTTGCCAAAACCAAGCTTTGTAATACCTTTTAAACGTTGCCAATCTGATAGGTAAAAGTAACAATATCTTAGTGTTTTCATTTGCATTTATTAAATCACGAGTGAAATTAGACTTCTGCTCATATAATTGCGAGCAATTTGTATTTCTTTTCTGAACTGAACACTTAATAGGTGCATAATAAATATTTGTTGAACAATTATATATTCTGCTTATGCTATTCTCTTTATTATTAGTCTAAGTGAATTCTTTATAGAGTAACAAATTAACATCCTTTAATGCAGTCATTGAGAGTATTCTCCAGTTTGCTATTTGTCTTAATTTGATGTGTGAATTTTCTGGGAGGTGCATTCTGATATTTGTTTTTTTTTTAAATTTTTAATGTAGTCACATTTATTATTTAAAAATAATTTATAGTTTTTGAATATTGCTTAGAGTTTTCTCTTATTCCTCTGAAAAAACACAGCACCCTTAAGAGGGCCCTCTTTCTGCCCCTGAAGAGCCCCTTTGTGTGACACTCTAATTGTACCGCAGGTCATAGATTTCCCTTTGCCTATCTGCCTCTTTTTCTATCCTCTCTGCTAATGTAATTACAGTATTTGGGGAAATCGGGTAAATTTCCACTTGTGCAAGAAAGCATTGCCTCTGCTGAGCGCTCCTAGGTACCAGCACCTATCACTGGGATGTGGTAAGTGCAGAAGTGACTTTTCATATAAGGTATTGTGGGAACAGAGTTAGGGCCTGGGAACATTCTGGAAAGTATGCTAGGAGAAGAAAGCTACCACTACAGAGGGTCTTAGATGCCAGATTAAAGAAACTGTTTCATCTTCTGTAGAGCAAGGCTCACTGGTCTTTGCGTTTTATGTTAGGTGCTAGCTTTAGATGGGAAGAGGATTTTGCTTGATGAGTTCTCTTTTGGGACTTTCTATGTAAGCATTTCTTTTTGGGGGTTGTTTCTACGCTTGACATTCATTGTACATGGTTTGAGTAGACTCTGGGCCTTGCTGAGCTTATAGTGTTACTCAGAGAGGGCTCCCGAGAAAGCTGGCTCTGTTAGACCTGTTTTCCAGCTTGGTTAAGCGAGTCCTCTGGCTCGTGGGAGCTGGTATGGTTGTCTCCTTAGCACACTTCTTCCTGCCCCTGCTTCTGATAACAGCAGCACTCTTTTGTTTGAAGACTGGCCTTCCCCTCATATTTTGCGTTACTCAAGATGGCAGATGACCCTAGTGAGACAGGGATTGGAATCTTGACTGAGGATTCACAGGCACCCAGGGGCTCTTGGATCTGTCCCGTGGTCAGAATGTCATCATAAGAGTTTCCCTAGTCTTGAGCTCCCTAATTATGTCCACTGTCCCTGCTCTCCGGGGGTCTGAGATTGTTCAGGCTTCCCTGGGTCCCACAGGCTACCCTATTATCCATCCAATAAACACTTTTCCTCCCTTTGTTTAAGTTAGTCGGAGTCAAATTCTGCCGCTGGCTCTCTGGAATCCCAGCAGATACAAGATGGATGCAAGGAGGGGAGGGGGCAGAGCCCTGGCATCTCGTCTCAGAGCATCACTGTCTGGGGAGCTCTCTATTGGCCACCTGAGGCCACAGCAGACCTGTGTGAGTTCTAGACCACAGGCTAGGAAGACTGAGTCCTCTTACCACATCAGCAAATTAGATTTCCCGGAGGGTCAGGGACTTGATAGAACGAGGGGAAAGGGGGTCCATGGCAGTCTCGCCCAGGCTGCTTGTGAGCTGATGTTTGGGACTCTTGCTGGTTTCTTGGAGTCAGAACGGGGAAGCTCTGTCATCTGTTTGCCATTACGAGGCTCAGCGTGCCCCACCAAAGGCCCTCTGGCGCCTTTCCTCTCTGGAAACACATTCAGCACATTTTTAGAGACCGCACTGAGAAGCCCTCCCTGAGAAAGTGAGTGCACACTGCTTAATATTCTGAAAACATAAACAGCCGCCGAGAAGCCAGTCGTAAACTACTCAGGGAAAGCTGACTTGGCATGGGGGCACAGCCAGCTGTTGCTGGCATTTGACTGGCGGAGGCTGTGCCATTCCTCACAATGTCAGGATTGTCAGTGGACACATACTGGGCTTGTTCTCCAGCTCACGTGCTGGAGCATTCTGGATGGAATTGTGTTCTGGGTGTTTGGAAAGATGAGGTGTGCTAGGATTGCCATTCCTTTCCACGCTTCTCTCCCTGTACCTTACGTTGTGGGTGGATTAATGACTCCGAAAAAGATATGTTGAAGTCCTAACCCCAGTACCTCAGAGTGTGGCCTGATTTGAAAATAGGACCTTTCCAGATGTAATTTGTTAAGATGAGGTCATACTGCAATAGGATGGGATAGTTCATCCTATAGGACTGGTGTTTTTATCATAAGAAGAAAGAGACACACACAAGTTGAAGGCTGTGTGACGACTAATGCAGAGATTGGAGAGATTCAGCTGCAAACCTTGGAGTGCCAAGGATTGGCGACCACCACCAGGAACTAGGAAGAGGCAGGGGGAATTCTCCCTTATAGATTTTGAAGGGAACATGGCCCTGTGGATATCCTGATCTTGGACTTCTAGACTCCAGAACCGTAAAACAAACAATTTCTGTTGTTTTAAGTCACCCATTTGTGGTCCTTTGTCATGGCAGTCCCAGGAAACTGATACAGCACAGTTCTCACCATCTTTCTATCCTGTATTGGTCTGTGCCTCCTAGTCCAATTCCTTCATTCGTTTGTTCACTAAGCATCATTAATTACTGTCTGTGCTCTAGATCCAATGTGGAGTGCTGGGGACACAGTGGTCACAGGTCCCCCTTAAGGAGCTGAGAAACTGGGTGGGAAAGGCATAGACTTGGTGACAGATAAATCCTACTCTGCTTTGGGTTCTTAGCATGTATCTTCCTTTACTAAACCATAAGTTAGTGTGTGTGTGTGTGTGTGTGTGTGTGTGTGTGTGTGTTGGATCTTTAATTACATTGATCCAAACTCCTCAGAGCCTATTTTTTTCTTAACTGTTTTATCATGACAATTTTCAAATATACATACAAGTTTTAAAAAAAAGCTGCATCCATCACCCCTAAACTTAATGCCTAGACTAGACTCAATGAATGCCAACATTTTTACCATATTTGGTTTTAAAACCTATATTTTTATTTCTTCATATCTAGAAGTTAGATATAGTTTTCCATAAGTGTGCAAGCTCTGGAACCAACATTCTCAAGTTCCAATCCTAGTTTTACCATCAAGCTCTGCAGGTTATTACCCTTCTCTGCGCCTCAGTTACCTCATTCATTAAATGTGGGTAATAACGACACCCAGCTCATGGGAATATTGTGAGCAGTAAATGCATAGATATGTGAAAAGTAACTAAAACAATGCTTTTCAAGATGTAATATTTAATAAATATTAGCTCTTTTAATAATTATCTCCTGGAGTTCTTGGAAAATAGTAGGTGTCTTATTCTCAGAAGTGAGGCTGAAATGGTCCTAGTAGAGGTGAATGGTGGAGGATCTTGTTCTCATTTAATCCATTCTACAGCTTTTTCTTCCTTCAAGGCATGTGAATTTCTGTCCCCTCTGATGGGAATGTGCCTGTATTTTCCCATGAAATTTAGGCAATTTTGTGCGGAGATTGTGTTTGTTCTGTAACTGCCAGAGCTGTAAGCAGCACCTGGTACAGACATGGCACATAATAAGCATCCAGTAAACAGTTTGCTGAATGTGTAGTGTCTAACATGCTGTTATTTGCTCATGTTTTCACTTACCTACTCATTTGGAAAATATGTACTGAGCATGCTTTTTGTGCTAGGTGTTTGACTATGTGCTGAGGCCTTATGGATGAACAAGACAAAGTCTCTTTTATCGAAAAGCTTAAACTTGGTCTTGTTGATATTTGATTTCGAACTCATCTGTAGTTTTCTATGTGCCTCATCTGACCTGCTGGACTGTAAAAACCTTGAGACCAGAGACTATGGTTTCTACTTCTCTTTCATTGAACACGGGAGCACAGAGATGTCATGTAGAAAGTGGGGTTACTTGGTGGACTGCCCTGCAGGAGGAGTTGGAGTTTTGGAGGGACAAGTGGGGAAAAATGATCTGAAAGGAACAATGAGAGCAAACAGAATTTCCTACCTGACCTTTTGATCTGTAGTATGTGCACAAAAGAGCATAACTGGAACACACAGAGGTTGAGGAACTGGAGAAAAACTGTTGGTGGAGGATAGACAAGTCTAAAGGGCAGCATGCTGATGGGAATTCAAAATTGAACAGCTACTTTGGAAAACAATTTGACAGTTTCTTATACAGTAAAATATACACTTATTATACAATTCAACAATCCCACTCCTAAGTATTTACACAAGAGAAATGAAAACATATGTCCATACAAAGATTTTTCTGTTCATAGGAGCTATATTCATAGCAACTAAAAACTGGACACAACCCAAATGCCCATCAACTGGTGGATGGAGAAACAAATTGCAGGATATTTATTCAATTGGTTAATGCTCATAAATGAAAAGGAAAATAATACTGATGCATACAAGAACATGGTTACATCTCCAAAACATTGTGCTAAGTAAAAGAAGCTAGACACAAACACTAGACATTGCATAAATTTGTTTATATGAAATTACCAAAAGAAAAAAAGGCAAAACTACAGTGACAGAAAGCAGATCACTGGTTGCTAAGAGCTGGAGGATGAGTAGGGAATTGACTGCAAAGGAATGATGGTTGCTTTTCAGGATAATGGAAATGTTCTAAATCATGAAGGTAGCGGTAGTTACATGATTCTATTTATTTGTCAAACATCTAATTTCACAATTAATATTGCTGTATCTTATTGAACTTAAATTATTCCTGAAATTCATTAAAATACTTAATATATTTATGTTTGAATTTATTGTGTGTCTACTTCACTAGAATTGAGAATGTGAGCTTCTTGAAGGCAATGCTTAAAACATTATGCTTGACACATAATAGGTTATAAATATTTATTGAATGAATATATGTTCCATGCTTCTGACAATAGCTTTTGAATTCAATTATTTCTGTGATTAAATCTAGCATTCATCATTTCATCATTTACTATATGCACTAACTTAGACAATATACTCAATATTCATAAGCCTTAATGTTCTCATATATAATGTTGGGATTAAAAATATAATTTCTTTTATAGAGTTATTATGAAAGTGAAATAAAACACTGGCATAATATGCTTACAGCACTATCTGGCATATGGTAAGTATACAGTAAGTAGCACAAATTTGTTATTATGATCATTTTATATAACTTTGTTTTATCTTAATTGCCTATGACTATTAATTATATCTATTATTATTATCATACATTTCTTAAGATTAGAGATTTTGCATGTATTTTTGCATTTCTCCTTATTTCCTGAAAGTCCTAGCACACAATAAGTGCTCACTTAATGTTTATTAAATATTGCCTGATTCTTTAAATGTTCAAGAGCCATCTTTCCTCATGCCTTGGGACATTTATATGTGTTATCACTCTTTCCTGGAAATGTTATCCACACCCTCATACACACAAACACACACACACACTCACTCACAAGTGACTTATACTTGTTGAGGTTTAAGCACATTTCCATGGCAAAAAATGTCCCTGACTTCCCAGAAGAGATCAGATTACTGTGTTTTGTGCTGCTACAGTAGTCAAAACTTTTCCTTCACAGCACTCATTAAATTTTATAGTGACATCTTCATATGGTTATTTGGGTAGTACAAGCTCCATGAAGGTTGGGCTCACAGCTAGGTCCTTTATATCTCTAACACCTAATGCTAGTCAGCTAGCATTTCTTGACAGGAAGAAGGAAGTTGGGAGAAGGGAGGAAGACAGTTAGCTTGGGTTGTTAGGTTAGGAAAAGTTTCTTCCTTCCTTTCTTTCTTTCTTTATGGATGGTTTATTTGTTTTGTTTATTTTATTCTAGTTTATTTTGTGTTAAGTCTCAAGCCTGGAATAAATTCTATGTGGTCAGGGAAAACTACCAGGCTGGATAGGGCAGCCTATCCAATAAAGAAAAGAAAAATCCAAGAGGGACATTTGCATAGAGTCAGCAACTTTGAGTCAGGAGAACTGTGTAAGCAATGGTTGTACTTGGAGTAGATGCTAGGCAGGAATCTGTGTAGTGTGCCTTTCTAACCCCATTATTGTCTTGCTCAAGAATTATAGCTGCTCCTCTTTAATTATGGCCCAAATTCCTTAGACTGGTGTTCAACGCCTTCTTGATGTAGCCCAAATGCACTTTCCTGGTATTCTCCTTTCCTCTATCCAATTTTGCTCTATTTCTTTACTACCTGGGTTCAAAGTTGAATATCTTTTTCATATGCCCAATTCCTGAGCATCGATAACTCTTTTTGAAGCATATATTCTGATTTTCATATGCTAAAATGATAAGATTCTGTCTCATTGCTCATGGAGCCCACTTCAAAAAAACAGTTTATAATCTCCTAAAATGTCTGATACATAGTAGGACTTGAAAAAATGTGTTTGAAATTACTGTACAATTGAACATCTTGGTTTCTCTTACAGCCCATATGGAGTCATAAGAATTTCATTTTAGCTCATTTCTTTCATTTTGTCCTAGTCAACAGTATCGATGAACATGTGCTAGACAGTGTGGGTGATCCTGAGGGGAGAATGGGGAGTAAAATACAGCTACTTAAACAAACAAACAAACTTTCAGTACAGTAGTGGAGATGATCCAGTGGACAGGGGATAGTCCTACACTCAGGGCAGCTCAGCATGCTGGGGCGATGCTCCAGTGAACAGCAGAGGGTCAGGGAAAACTGCCCAGAGAGGACGAAGGCACTTCTCATCTCTCTTGATCCTGTTGACCTTTCTTGAAAGCAACTCTTTTATTCCAGTGGAAAATACCAGCAAAGCTCTGCTACAGGGTGCAGAGAAATACGCGTTAGCAAAGCATCAGCTCATGCCAAACACTGTGCAGGGGCTTCCTTAATTACTCCAACAGCTCTCTGAGGTAGAGCATATCATTATGCTCATTTTACCCATGAGAAAATAGAGACTAGGCAAGACTGACTTTGCTGAGGACACACAGCTGGTGAGTGAGGGTCCTGTTCTCTCTCTGGCTCCCCATCCAGTGCTCTTGTCTACTAAAGGCAAAGTAAAACCAACAAAACCCAAACTTATGCTTATGGCAACAAAAGTGCTATAAAAATTGGCTTTCAATAAATTTTTTTTTTTAACACAATAGTGTAATGGTGAGGATGGTAAGAGTAATAGCACGGTCTCCTAACCAGGCTGCCTGCTTACCATCTTGATGGGAAGCCTCACCATTTACCCAATTTATGCAGCTCATGAAGAGCTCAGAAATGTTAAGCAGCTTGCCCAAGGTAACAAGCCCACCCAGGAGCAGAACTGGGTGCAAATGGAGCCCTTTGATCTCCTGGCTTTAGTGCTCATCCCACTACATGGCAGGGCCTCTGAGGTTTAGCAATTGATATTCTAATTATTCTTTATCACAATTTCTTCCTACTGTGTACAACAGAGCTGTATTTTATTTCATTTTATTATTTTATCTTGTTTTATTTTTTTATTTAAGGGCAAGGAGAGTGGGCAAGAGGGAGGTAAAAGGAAGGAAAGAAAGGAGGAAGGAAGGGAGGGAGGGAAGGAAGGGAGGGGAGGGCTGTATTTTAATTGTGTAGTGAGTATAGATGGATTAAAACAACTAAACATTGACCTTTCCTTACCTGGCTTGCTGGGAATATTATTAAGAAGGATACTGGTTCAATACACACATACTTTTTAGAAGTTTTGAAGAGAAGGTTTGTATAATATGTACGGGCATTTTTTTAAAAACACAGTCTTCAGTTGGTATATGGCAAATGATTAATAACCTAAGAAATGAAAATGTCAGGTTTATCATCTAAATATTCGCCAGCAGACTTCAATTTGTTTTGGATAAGGATCAACAGTCATGCATAAGGCAGAGGAAAGACACCTTCGACACCAAAATTCCCCTCTAAATATCAAGATCTATTTAAACAAGACATTCAGAAGCATAGGCAGGCTAATTAATAATCCATTACGTAAGTAGCATTTGCTTATTTTAATTACTAGGAACTTCAATGAGGTCTCTTCCATTGTAAAAAAAAAAACACAAGCCTGTTTCTCAGGTAATGGTTTGTGGTTGATGTTCTTAGAAATCTTAGTACCTGGGGATGGCTCAGTGCTCAGGGATAGGCCAGCAGGCAGAAGAACAGGGCCTGGCATGATAGCCACCCTCAGGGCAGGGCAGATATTGTCTCAGCAAACTTTGGTGCTAAAATGCAATCCTGAAATCCAATCTCCATTCTCCTGTGTTTTAAAACCTTTCACTCTTTTGCTTTCAGAGAAATGTTAAGACTTAATAGTTCTTACTAGGTTATTCATGGTAGGGGCTTTTCTTACTCCTTGAGACAGGTCTATTACCACTCCCCTCTTATGCCTCCTTATGGCTTCAGCTGTGTGAAATTCCCTGGGTTCTCAGGAGGTTTCATGCTTTGACTTGCCTTGAGGCCTCTGCCCATGCTGATTCTGCCCGAGATTATCTTCTTGCTTCTTTGCCTGGGGACCCCACTCACTATTTAGGGCTGGCTCTTGTTACCCTGCCTGGGAAACCTTCTCTAACCTCCCACTCCCATACTGCCTCCTCACCTACCGTTCACACCTGAGCTGTGTCAGTGGCCTCTCCTTCAAGCAGCCAAAGCATTCTGTTTAGCTCTGTTATCAGTACCTGGGGCAACAACTCCTCTCTAGAAAGACAAACCCTCCCCTAGCTTGGATGGATGGATTCTTACACAGCCTCTCTTCTGTGTCTAGAGATCTCAGGAAGAGAATCTACCAAATAAGTGACCTGGATCAAAGAGTAAAACAAACAAAAGATGAAAATAATTTTAAATTGTCTTCTGGCTTGTTGGGTTTTGTGGGTTGGTCAATGGGAGCAGATGGTTCTATACTGGGCCATGTCTCTCACACATCACTGGGAACATAGTATGTAGTGTGAAAGGAGATGGCCATTGCTCTTCTAATATTGGAAGCTACTGTGCAGATATCATTGCTGTAAAAAAAATGTCCTCCTTTACTTACTCAGGATGGATTTAGACTGCATTGTGTTAGAAAGCTAATGGTTATTCCTGGCAGGTGTGTGTGTGTGTGTGTGTGTGTGTGTGTATGTGTGTGTGTTTATATATTTTCTTGATCTAATATTTGTTTATTTGATAATTAAGTCTGTTTGGGTTGCTATTTAAAAAAACAAACAAACTATAGACTAGGTAGCTTATTTCTCTTATTTCTTAGTTCTGGTGGCTGGGGAGTGCAAGGTCAAGATACCAACTAATTTGGTTCTTGGTGAGGATCTGCTTCCTGGCTTGCAGACAGCCAACGTCTTGCTGTGTCCTCACATGGTGGAAGGAGAAAGGGTTCTCTCTTGGTCCTCTTTTATAAGGGCACTAATATGATTCATAAGGGTTTCACCCTTTCGACCTAATCACTTCCCAGGGCCCCCATCTCCTAATCCCATTACTTTGGGGAATGGGAGTTCAACATATGAGTTTGAGGAGGAATAAAACACTCAAATCATAGCAGGGAGCATTTCTGCACCCCACTCAGAAAAAGAGAATTTGAAAGGGCTAAACTGTTATGATTAATGTGGAGGGCCAGAGCCCATTCTGGAATATTTCACTGAAACATTGGTCTGAAAGACAGACTTTGGAGAATGCACTGCTGCCTGATGATTGTATGTCTAGAATGCTTGGGGGTAGGGCTAAGGGGCCAGGCACTGAAAAGGCCTGTTCAGGCCAGCCTTGTGGGTAAAGATTAAGCATCAGCACTGAAAGTTTTGAAGAAAGGGATATTTTGAATGGAGTAGAGCACTGCAGATTGGCAAGTATTCTGAGAAATCTGAACAATCAACTTTTCTCATAGTTGTTCTTTTTATTAGCAGGATATTCATTCACTTACTGAGCTACCGTTCTTTGGAAGGCATTGTGCTAGATATTGGGATGGAGGTTAGATAAGTCAGCAAGATGCTTTTCCTAATAGGGCTTAGAAACTTGGTGGGGCAAGTCACACAATAAAATAAATGCAAAGAAATGTACACAATGATTTCAGGTCGTCATAATAGCTATACAAGAAAGTAAAATGGGTATTTTTTTTTTTTTTTAGAGAGCACCTTATGGAGTGGGGGATAAATTGAGTAGTCAGTGAAGTGGGGATATTGAGCTGAGACATGACACAAAGGTGCCAGCCAAATGAAGACCTTGAGGCAGTGAATTCCAGACAGACAGAATAGCAAATGCATAGACCCAGAGGTGTGGAGAAAAGCTGAGCATCTTCAGGGTGCAGAAAGAGGACCATGTGGTTTGGATTCAGAGAATAAAGGTGGAGAAGTAGGGGGGAGACTGGAATAGGCCAGAAGGAGCAGATCTTGAAGACTGTTGCAAAGATTCTTGGTTTTAAGTGTTAAGAAGTATTGGAGGGCTCATGCAATACAGATTGTGATCTAATTTATAATTTTAAACATTTTTTCTGGTTGTTGAGGGGGAATGAATTTTTGTAGTGGGGGAAAGGAGCAGAATCTGAGAAATCAGAAAACTATTGCATTAGTTAAATTACAAATAATTATGGGTTGCTGGGATTAGGGTGATCTCCTTGGCAGTGAGAAGAAGAGATTGGATTGGGGGTGTTTTATAGGCTGCTATGGCAGCATTTGTTATTTTTGGTGTATGGATCTATATTCCGACTCCCATGCATGCCACCCTTTAGTGGCATGATATATGTATGTATATCTTTATGTGGTGCTATTATGGGGAATATAGTGTTAGAGCAACAAAGAAAAACCTGGCCTGCCTCTCCTCCACTCACCCAGGCCTATCCAGCAGTGGAGTAATAGGGTCCCAGACAGACATGCTCTTGGAGTTTGAGATGTGACCAGCAGCAAGGTGAGAGTGATATCAAAGTGCAGAAGCAGTTGCCAAGGATACACCACCAGGGAAGACATGGGAATAAACCACCTCTACTAAATATTACAGGAGAAGGTGACACTCTAGAGGTTTGATGGACAGAAGGATAAGATGGAAGAAAACCTATGCACTGCACATGTACAACCAAATTGCTATTGTTCGTTCATTTGTCAAGTCCTTCACTAAAATATAACCAACATAAAAGATAGAGCTAAGTCGTATTTGCTTTTATATCCTGGTCCACAGCCCAGGGGACTAGGTGCCTGGTAAATTCTTGTTGAATGAATGAATGGTGGAATTCTTTCTTTAAAAAGTACTAGTTTGAAGACTTTGGCTTTTTCTGACTGTTTAAGCAAGTGTGGCAGGGATACCATTTGGAGTCAGGGGAACCTTGCCTTTTTTTTCTACTTTTATGCCATGGCAATCACATTGCTGCTCCATATTTATCACTGTGAAATAGCTGAACCTTCTCCAACAGAGGCCTCTTGCCGTTGGCCTTGCATGGGGTGCAATTTGTACCAGCCAGAGGGAAGGCATATATACATTGGTGTAAAATGTGAATATGCCTATTGACATTCTCCCAAAGAATGCAGTGAGCAAGCCCTAGGAATCAGCTTAGAGGTTGAGCCTGGCCCCTGGTCAGCACATTCTTCGAGCTCGTGGAAAAGGGCAAGCACAGAATATTTACAGCCACAGAGAAATGGCCTCATAAAAATGCAGAAGGGTGTGTGCACGGAGTGATGACTTGGATGAAAAAAAAAAACCAGTGTTTACATACTGTTACACTCAAAATATTCACACCTCATCAAATTGTCAGTCTCGTTTGCTGGCAACAATGGGAACTTTCCCCCTGCAAGACGGTAATAGCTCTCAGCAGAGCACAGCGCATTATGTCTCATTAATCCTTCCCAGATCCCAGCTAGGTGGGTGGTGAGGGTTAGTAGTATTCCTGTTGTTTCGGAAGAGAATAGAACAAGATTCATTGGTCCCATCGCTGCTTTCCCTGCTTCATAGAATAAGAATATTTGTCATCTCGTGTGGGAAGCTTGATTTACTCTGGTCCTTGGGGTTTTGTCCTTCCTAGTGTCATCTGTTCTGCCGCCCTGTGCCGATGAGGACACAGCGCCCAGAGGAGGGAAGTCAGCTGGCCAAGTCTTCTCAGCTGCTCAGTGGGAAATCCAAGCCCAGCTCACCAACTTCCCACAGAGAAAGGCAGGAAGAATAAAGATCACAAACCTGTATAAACACTTACTGGGTGTCAAACATTTTATAGTTAATAGTTTTCGTAATCAATATGGCAGTCTTGTAAGGTTGGTTTTATTATTATCATCATTATTAAGCATTACAATTTTCTCTATGAAAATTATAAAGATCAATCAAGCACAAACTTTCCAGGATTCAAATACAAGTTCATTTGTCGCCAAAGCTGATGGGGATGAGATATCACATCCCTCAGCGTTGTCCGCACCAGAGACACTGACACACAGCAAGGGCTCGGAGTGTTTCCTTCGTGATGTGATCTGGCGGAGGAAGACGGCTCTGGTGACAGACGGACCTGGATTTGGATGCAGATCTCTGCCCTGAAAGATGGGTGCCCGTGGGTGAGTCAGAAACCATGCCTGAGCCTCAGTTTTCTCACCTATAAAAGAAACAAAATAAAATATTCTATGGCAGGATGGGTGTAAAGGTAAAATGAGAGAGCACTGAGAAAGCAACTATCACACAGAAGGACTATTCTGCACCTGCTGTTTCCCTCTGCTTCTTTCTTCCCGCAAAAGCACTCTTGTGCATTTTAAATAATATTGTTAGGAAACAAACCCACACATTTCTGTATCTTTTTGGCTTCCCCACCTGGAGTTGACTTACTTAGAGTGTTCAAGATGGTTGACATCCTTCCTGTTGATGTTCACTAATTATCAGCTTCAACTTGCAGGGGTCACACTCAAGCCTCATCTCAGTCAGATGATTTGAGCTTCTTGGCAGTAGGAACCACATGGCCAGTCCACTGAGCACTGAGTATTCATTGAGCACCTAAATATTGCATGCGATACTGAAATCTAAGGCTTGGTGAGCTTAAGGGAGACAACAGGGGCCACTTCAACACCTACAAAAACTTGGAAATGTCCTAAGCCTCTTTGTGCCTTAGTCTTCTCATCTGTATGACTTGGGCATAAAGAGGAAAAGATTTGGGAAGACTAAAGGAGAAAATATATATAAAATGGTAACTTCGCACCTGGAATGTAGTAATGGTTTGGTAATTACTGGTTATTAATATTGTTAGCCAAATACTTAGTAAAAGAAAAGTCATAAATTAATGATTTCTAATGTAAGGTGGTATATAATTAATTGTCTTTACATTTTATATCAAATATTAAATAATATATTAATTGAATTATTTATTAAATATATTATATATCATATTAATTATAAAAATGCATGCATTATATAAAATAGCAGTGAAATCAATCACCCACCCATCCACTATCCAATTCTGTGGAAGACCATCATATGTCAGCAATCATAACACACCCTTCCTCCTCTTTCAGAGGTAACCACAACCCTGAGTTTTGTGTTGAACTTTCCCTTACTTTTCTTTATATTTATACTATTTATGTTTGCATTTGTTAACAATATATATATTTTTAGCTTTGCATGCTTTTGACATTTACATTAATGGAATAACAGTACTATCAATCCTCTGCTATTTGCTTTGTTCAGTGTTGTATTCTCAGATGTATCTATGTTGTTCACATATGTATATTTAATTCTTTCAGTACTATACTACTAGTGAACAGATATGATAGAATTCACTTATTCATTTCACTGTTACTGGGCATTTTATTTGCTTCCTTAAATTTTTTTTCCTATTACTACTAGTGCTTCTATCAACATTATTATATAAACTCATCATGGTGCACATGGACAAGATTCTCTGCGGCATAGTTCTCAGGGAGTAAAGCTGATGGGTCACAGGATTTGAACATTTCCGACCTTACTAGATAACGCCATTGCCTTGTTATACAAAGTCACCATACCCATTTATAATCCACCTGCTGTATATAAGGGTAATGATTGCCTCACATTCTTGTTCAGCACTTGATATTCTCAGTCTTTAATGTCTGCCAATCTAGTGCATGGAAAATGGTACCTCCTTGTGGTTTTAGTTTGTATTTCTTTGACTATTAGTGAGATGAAGAATATTTCAAAATTGGTCATCAGGATTTCTACTTTTATGTGATGCAGATTCAAGTCTTTGCCCACTTTTTTTCTATTGCATTGTTTGTCTTTTACTTATCGATTAGTACAAATTATATATATAGTCTGGGTGCTAATTTCATTGTAATATATTTTCAAACATCTTCTCTCACTTTGTGACTTATCATTATATTTCTGTACTATATCTTCAGATATACAGATATTCTTAATATTGCTGAGTATATATTTATTTCCTCATGATTTGTACTTAATATTTTTTGTTTAGAAACCCTTACTTATCCCAATGTCATAAAGATATTCTGGTATCCTCCTATATTAAGTTTTAAAGGTTTATAGTTTTGCCTTTCACATTTAAATATCTAATACATCTGAAATTGGTTGAATGCATGCTGTGAAAAAAGGATAAAATTTCATTTTTGTCCATACAATTAACCAGTTGCTCTCAGATCACTTATTGTATAGCTCATCTTAGCCACTGATCTACAATACTGGCTGTCATAAATCCACTTTTCATATATGTGTGGTTCTGTTTCTGGCATCCTTTTCTTTTTCACATGTGCTTCTCTCTGTGTATACTAACATCAGCCTGCTTTAATTGCCAACACTCAGTAATAATGCCTGGTGTTTTGAAAGAAAAATCCCCACATTGTTCTTCCACAGGAGTGTTTTGGCTATTATTGGAGCTTTACTATTTCATATAAAATGTTTGTGTCACCTTGCCAAGTTCCTTAAAAATAACCTATTAAAAGTTTTTTAGAATTACATTGACTTTATAGATTTATAAATCAATTTTGAAAGAAATGACATAAATATTGAGTCTTCCTATCCATGAATGTGATATGTCGCTTTTTAAATTTGGTTCTTCTTTAACGTTTTTCCATAAAGTTTTGTGATATTTTCCATAAATCTCCTACCCATCTCTGTTAGACTTAAAGAGGTGATAATCATATCATCCCTGAATAATGATATTTTTGTTCTTTCATTTTTTTAGAAACATATACTTTCTGATCTTTTTCATGACTTATTATTCTCCTAGAATCCCCAACAACATTTAATGGAAGAGGTGATAATAAGCTCCCTTTTCTTATTTCTCATCTGAAGAATTATTTGAGACCTGATTCCTCCAGATAATATTAGCTCTGCTAATCTGAGAATGCTTTAAGACAAATTTTCAGCTAGGGGTTTTCAGGCCACCCCATTGTAGAGATTTGGAACAACAAACCTGATTGGGGCCACCTTGTGATTAAGAATGTTCAGAGGACTTTTTCCCCTTCCACACAGTGCAGAGGTTTGAGATAGGGTCACATTCTTGTAATTGCATTGGGGGGTCTGTTTATTTTGTGTTCACCCTTAAATTAAGGTATAGCCCTTTGGGGTCCCAACTTTGTACATGTGGGGAATCTCCTATCAGAACCCTACTTCGGGTGGGCCTTGGGGCTTGTCTCCTTGTAAACTGGGCTCAGCACCACTGGGTTCAGCAAACTCAGCCTGGATGAGAGCTGATGTCAGCACTCTGCCTCTTTGTCTGGAGTCCCCTTTTGCACTTAGGTTTTGGCGTTTACATAGTTTTACTTCTTTGTCAGTCCATTGATGCATTTAATGAGTTTTTATATGGTGTATCAAGCATTTTCAGTGTTTTCAGTGTTAGGGTGTCTTGTTTATCCTATTTCTGGAATCACCAGTCCTCAATGACCTTTTTCAGCACAATTCCTGTGTGTGTTGGGCACGCAATGATGCTGCACAAGGCACCATTGTTGTCGTCATGGAGTTCACAACAGAACTGGGAGACAAGAATGTAAAAAGGGCATCCCAATACAGGATCATATATGTTCTCATACAGCTAGCCATGTGAGGGGAGACCAGGTAAGGCAGGATATTCAAGAACAAACGAGACACAATTGCAGAGACACCTTGGTGAGAAGAACAGTCTTGGGTATTAGGGGATCTTTGTGTTGTTTTGCAGACACTATCTATTCCAGGAGGTAAGAGAAGCAGATTTCAATATTAATGTATAAGAAAATGAGTCTTGTAGAGATTAACTCATTTATTTGTTCATGGTGCCATGGGTAACAAACTAAAAATCTGTTTTTTGACTCTAAGTACAATGCTATTTCCAACCATAACCCTGTTGGACCTTGAAAGATGGGACAATGAGTCCTTTCTGATATAATCTTAGAGCTCCTAACTCAGTGCTCTGGCTACAAAAGGTCCATAACTGGTGCTCATATTTGGAGAATTTACTTGCAAACTCTTCAAGTAATTTTACTTCCTTATTTTCCTCTATAGGAAAACTATTCAGAGAAGAGGAACACTCTGGGCAAACAGTCCTGTCACAGCTGACAGTGAGCCTGAACCAGGCCTGCTAATAAAAAGAGGAAAGGGGGAAGCTGCTGGGATTGTGTCATAGAGTCTCTAATCTTCTGCAAGGTGCTGAGCCCCTGGCTTCACTGGTCCAACAAGGTGGAGTCCAACAATGTTTATGCTTTCGTTCCTGTTCTTTCTTCTACTAGGTTATCTCCGGAGCTGGTTTGTGTCATCTAAGTACCCGGTATTTAACCAAAGCTTTAAACTATAGTATCTGCAGCGTCTGCCTCTTGTATATGGCCAGTTGCTTTCTTTGATTTATTGACACTTGGTATGTTGACTTGTCCATATTCAATTCCTGCCCAGAGATGGCTGTTCATGGAGGTAGCTCTAGAATTTGTATACAGGAGCAACCTATCTGGAGCAATCTGGTAAGAAGGTGAAGATAGGTAATGTTTCTCCAACTGTATTTGCATAGCAAGCTCACAATTTGAACTTAGAATGCTTGACCCCTTCACCTTGCATCAGTTTTCCCACTGAAAACAAAGCCAACAGTAGTTTTTAATTCACTGGGCTCTCGTAAGAATGGAATGAATCCATATGTGAAGAGAACTTTCAAGACCATTAGATATGGAGCAATTGCTCAATAGATGCACGCCACAATAACATTAACACCCGTAATGTTTACTATTAGATTATTTATCTGGGATGGCGTTGAGCTAATCATGATGACATTACCAGGAAGGAGGGATATTTCTCCCTTTTGGCTCTTCCAGAAGCATCTGTGGTTTCCCACACTTTTGGTTGACACTAGAGTAAAATTTAAGGTGGGAAGAAGCTTCTCATTTGCCCTAAATCTCTTCTAAGCATTTATAGTTTCTAACAGTTTGTCAATATTTGAGAATTTTTCTTTTATGAATTTAGAAAGTTTCATTTAAATACAAATGCTCTTTGGGGTGGTTAACAATGCAATAAAATAGGAGTTTAGAGTCAGCATTCTTGGAAGGGGGTCTTTGCTATTCTGTCTTCTCCCTGTGTGGCTTTGGTTCATCCTCTGTTAGAACTCACTGATGTCTGGTTCCTCTTTCCTCGTGGGTAATCACAGTGAAGTGGGGACTTTTTCTAGCTCATCAGAAGCAAGTGGAAATGACTCATGCCACTTCTGGGCTAAAGCATTTGTCACTGTGACATCTTCCACTTTTTCTCTTCTCCTGCCAAAATAGTTATTAAGGAGATCTCACACTGAGATCAGATTCAAAAGGGTGGGTGATCAGCTTGGAGTATCAATTCACCACATGGAGGAAAGCCATCTGGAGAGTCCCCTGAACCCAAATCAGAAAGGACTTTGAGTAAAAAGTAAACCTTTAGTTACTTTGAGCAACTGAGATTTGGAGGCTGTTTGTTAATTTAGTATAAGCTAGCTTATCTTTGATGAATAAAATCTCTTAACCTTTCTGAGCCTCAGTTTCCTTACCCTAAAATTGGGACTAATAATACTTACAAGATTGTGGGATTTTTGAAGGAGAAAAGTGAACAAGGTAGTATGTGCAAAATATCTGAGATAACAACTGGGCATAAATTAGTCACTCCTAAATGATAGTTGTTATTACTACTGTTAAGATCCAATGCATAGCCTCAAGATTCTACATATGGATAATCAGGAAAAAGTTCCTGCTTTCAAGGAGCATGATAAATGCTGAGAAATTAAAAAAGATTCCTATTTTAAATTCTGCTCTTCTGACCTCCTCCCTGGTGTCACTTAGCAACCAACTGGGGGAAAAATATACTTGTTTGGTTCCTCTATTCCTTAGATGCTAATGCAGATAGGCTTGGGCCCTCAACGCAAGGCAGAGGTTAGCTTTTGTCACCTACCTACCCTGTCACTCTGTCTTCCAGGGTCCTCTTTCCATTTCTTCTAAAAACATATCCCACTCTTTCATCTGTGCCTACTCTCTCCTTCGGCAATCAGAAATAAACTATCTTCCTTGTTAAGTATAGAAGAAGAAGAAGAAGGAGGAGGAGGAGAAAGAGGAAGAAGAAGAAGAAGAAGAAGAAGAAGAAGAAGAAGAAGAAGAAGAAGAAGAAGAAGAAGAAGAAGAAGAAGAAATAAACTACCCAAACAGACTCCCCCATATTGGTTGCTTTTCCTGAGACTCAAAGACAAACTGTCCTCACCAATACTGCTTACTATTGAACTTCATTTGACTTTTCTGAGCCAATTTTGCAGTATTGCTGTAAGGGTTGAGCTCATGATAGTTTAATAGATATCTGCTGAATTTTACATATTTGTTGAACTTTTAAAAAGAGCTCTTAATCCGACAACAAGATATTTTGGAAATTCTGGACTTAAACTATAGTTATATATCTTCTTGCATGTGTGTAGCTCTGGAAACCTAGAATCCTTGATTCTAGGGTCGGAAACAAATCTGTTCTCCACCACGTAAAAGAAAAAAAGGAGCTAACATTCATTGAGCACACAGGCTATTTATGTGTGATATTTTATGCTATACTCATTTTTAAGGTAGTAAAATATGGTTTGAGAAGGCTGACTAACTTGAGAAATGTCACACACCAAAGACTCATTTTATAGCCTTTTCCTTTCATTGTCTCCCTTGTTTTGCTTATTCGACAAATTACACTTTTGGTCAAACTAATGGCATTATCATTTTTACTAACAAATGACATAGATAATTCATGAAAATAGTGAAAAGCAATAGTAAACAGCAATTTTAAGCGGCATTAAATTCTCTTTTTAATGAGATGGTAGATGTGTTAGCCGGAGGAATATTGTGATGGTTAAAAGTTGTTATCTCCATTACGCTTTTAGTAATATTCAAATTAGCCTAAGGCTTTTCTAATGGTGTCTTATGAACTCACAGGGTTCATAGGATCCCAAGAGGGTAACCACTGATATGGTCAAATCACATAATACATTCAATAACAACTGCCAGAGATAACTATTGTATTTCTATGTATTGTATTCTATTCTAGACCAGGGAGATCCAGTAGCATCTGTATGGAGCTTGCATTCTACAGAAGACAATTAACAAAATGAATAAATAAATTATTTAGTATATTAGAAATGAAAAGTGCTGTGAGGAAAATAAAGTGGAAAAGGAAGGTAGGGAGTGCTGGAGTGTGTGTGTGTGTGTTTGCAATTTTAAACAGGATGAATAAACTGAGCAAGAAAGGTGAAATAACTTTCTAACAGTCACAGAAATTACTAAGGGGAAAATGGAAACCTGTTCCCAATGTTCTAACTCTGAACGTGATTAGCTTCAGCCGTGTGAATTTTTTATGGAAAACAGTCCCAGGACAAATCACAAGAATGAAATTGTTCATTGGTACTTTCTTAAGGATTCTTTTAATTTCAAGAGATAGGTACCTGCCTTGAAATTGCTTAAGCAAAAATAGACAAGTTGTGTGGAAGTATAATGAAGTATCTCATGTAACCTAGCAGGGCAGGGGGCCGGTCTGGCCTCTGGGAATATGGACACTGCTGAGATGGTCTTTTCATTCTTCCTCTCTACTTCTCTCAGATCACCTGGTTAGAGGATCCGTCAACAGCACTGTCTTTAGATCTGGACAAGATGAGTTCCTGATCTGCCCCGAGCAGCAGGGACTGCTGAACTTTTAGAGACCCCCATCTCTACATCTGGTTATACTGTCTGGTTGGGATGCCCCTTGGGGAATTCTTGGAACCTCATGTGGGGTTGACCAGATGCTGTGAGTTACAGGGCTGTGTTGGGATGTGTAGCCTGTCAAGTTTCCAGGAGGGTAGCCTGGCAGGCAGATTGCTCCTACAGGCTGGCTCAATATTTATTTTGCAGGATTGTGAGTTTGGGCCAGTGGAAAGGTGTAAACATGCTGGTTCAGGGGCATTCCCTCTCAGGTCTGTGAAAGTTGTGAATACCAAAATGGAGTCATTCATGTCAAATCCTAACAAGGTAGAGCTGGAAAGCCACAGAGGAAGGGCTCTTACACATGTATGCCTATCACAGGAACTGCCACAAAGGACCTTCCCAACCAGAACTTTCTAGTTAAGCCACTTCTATGAAGACCCTCTCCTCTCAACAGCCAGCACCACCAATGAACAAATGCCACCACCTGTGATTAACTACTATAACCACTGTTTTTATTTCCAAACAGCTTACAGGGACTTCTCCTTTTTGCCTTTAAAAGATTCCCCTTGCCTCAACCCCCTTGGATGTGCCTATGTTCCACCATAGCATACATACCCAGGATTGCAATCCCTCTTTGTTCCCAAATAAACTCTTTGTTTTGGAGATTTGGTCCCTCTGTCCCTCATTTTAGGTTGACAGGTCAAATAGAGAATGAGTTATGGCCCCAGGGTACCAGTGGTCCACTGACAACATTAGGCTTCAGCCAGGTGTGTGCCTTGCGTCAGCTGCCCTGGTCTGTATCCTGACAATGATGTGACCTTTGGTTTATAGGGTCCAATGAGTAGAGGTTAAAAGCAATAGAACTGAAGCTCTATTGAATGAATTGGCAATAGATTTTTTTTGCATACTAGCTGTGTGATCCTAAGCATGTTATTTGACTTCTTTAAGCCTCATTTTTCTTATTTTGCAAATGGAGAGATGGGATTTTTTATGATTATTGAGATAACATTTGAAAAGTACTTACAACAGTGCCTAGCATATAAGCATTCATTATTACTATTACTATTATTACTATTATTATTACTATTATTATTATTACTATTACTATTATTACTATTACTATTATTATTATTACTATTACTATTATTACTATTATTATTATTATTACTTGGAGAGACTAAGAGGTTAAAACATCTTGCACAAGTCTCATTGAAAACTGGGTTCCAAATCTAGTATTGTCTACACCCCATGCTCTTTTCAATATGTCACACTGCCTTCTTAGGTCGAAGGGAGGAGGTAACCAAGAATAAAACCAATGACCTAATGGATCTACTTGATAACTAAAGCTTTTGATCTAGGAATACCCTGGGTTTGCTTGATCTTGCCACATATATTTCTAAAATACAACTCAAGCCCAGAGTTTTTGATAGAAGCAAAACAACAGAACATTTACAATTCTGTGAAAGTTGCTTTTATCATGGGGAAAGAAACACACAAAGTTAATTGGTACTTTGCATTTCAAAATATTGACACTTAAGTAAATTTAACTCATGAAAAGGAAATTATATCAAAGTCCAAAATGCTGAGGGGAAAGTAATCAGCCCTTATGTTGTATGCGGTAGTAAATTAAATTTAAATAGTTATTCTTGTAGCATTCAAACTGTGATTTTAATTATCCTCATGTCTGAGAATTCTACGTTAAAGTTTCTGCAGGAACTCTCATTTTTGTCCCATTAACCATTTAACAGAAATCAGCTTTAAGTTACAGACTTTCCCAAGTTAGAAATGGCATGAGGCTGCTGATTTGGGGTTGTAGTGACATCTGCAATTACAAAGATGCCTTTGGGTGTTTAAATATTCAGTAATGAAATTTTAAAAGAAAATTATTTTAAAAATCTTGCCCCTTATTGAAATTTGTCAAGTATATCAGTTAGCCGAGAAGTATTTATTGGGCACTTACTATGTGTCAGCCTCAGTGGCAAATGCTAAAAAAAGGAGAAAGAAAGAAATAGAGAAAAAGAGGAAGAAGAAAATAATACAAATATTTATTAACTAATAACTGTGTGTGTGTGTGTGTGTGCATGCACATGTGTGTACGTGAACATGACCTCTTAGGAACCTGCTGTGATGAAGAAGTGACAATAAATGAGAATTAAATTCACCACTAATCAAACATAGCAGTTGTGCAGAAAGCCTATCATTTCCAGTGGCAAATGTCAGTGAATGGCCTTTGATGTCCTAAGCAAGTAGTCAGGTACAGCCATGAGTGAAATCCAAACTTCAATTGGCTATCATTTTAATAAGGTATAGGTTGCAAGTGAAAAGAATGCAGGAGCCCATCAAGTTCAAAGGTCTACAGAGCTAGCTGGAAAATACATTTTCTTATCTTAAGAGTGCCCAAATGGAAAAGGCAATCACAAGGCTAGCCTGGTGACATAGGGAAGTAGATCACTGAGGGCCATGAGACTAGCTCCTCTTTCAATTACGAAGCCCCTATTGTGCAAGACTGAGAATATTCCAGTTTAAAATTATAGACATGTTTAGGAGAATCAAATATCTCAATTAACATTCTAAATTCTAATTATTTTTTTGTGTTAAGAAGTCTATACATATTTGGTATTTTAATACTTGTAATGTTTAAGAGAATTTGGACTTTTGACAGCATTTAAAAATGTATAGTTAAAGATGTGTCCCTCACTAAGGCCAACTTGCCATATCCTGCTGACAATTCTGACTCTAAAGTCCATGTTATTTCCACTGAGTAAGACAACATTTGATTTATTTTAATTTTAAATAAGTTATATTTATTAACTTTCATATAACTCCTTCTTGCTTTGTTTGGACCCCCAATATAGATCTGTGAGCATTGAGGTGGGGGAAAACTTTATTCTACAGAAAGAACATTAAGGCAGTGTTTTGGCACAGAGAGAAGATGGCTGAATGCCCCAGTAATTTCTGCAGCAATTTGGGGTAGGATTCAACCAATCAACAGTGGACACTAGGGCATGAGACAAGGCAGTGGGAGGGAGAGCCCAACTGTGAGGGTCCATCAGAGAGTCCCCAAGCAAGTGAGAGCTGTGGTCAGAGACCAAATGCCTGCCTTCCTTGGATAACTGCTGGCAGTCTAATATGTGCAGGCATGGCAGAAAGCCCCGAGGCTTCAATGAAGAATAAGAACCTCATTGACCTAAAGGAACACTAAAAACAAGGGAGACAGACAACAAGAACACAAAAATAATAGCAACTGACATTTGTCGACTGTACACTAGAGATAATATGTTTGAAATAATAAGCAAATATACTTTCCCTCCCTTAAAAATTGCATTGCCATGTATCTAGCTACCAGTGGAACCAATGAACTTCAATATTTCAAGGGGAAGCAAGATACCACCTTGAATTAGTCCTGAGATTTGAGTGTGAAACTAGATTTTATTCCTGTTATTGAGGCCATGGAGAGATAATGGTTTTTAAAGCCAGGCTTTGAAAAATCTTTACTTTACATATTAAAATACAAGCACGAGAACTCAATGTAAATACATTTAACTGCTACCCATAGACTCGGTAGATAAAAACAGGACTTAGAAGACATTAATAGCAGAACTGCATGGTGCAGTACAGTGGACAATTGAAGCATGTGGTTATACCATATAGTTAATCCAATTTGAGATGCATGCTATGTTCAAAAGACTTAATATGAATAATTAAAACCATCTCTTTAATATTTTTATATCAATTACATTTCGAAATAATATTTTAGATATATAAGGTAAATGAAATATGAAATATATTTAAATTAATTTTGTGTTTCTTTTTATCATTTTAAATGTGGTTACTAGGAAATGTGAAATCACATATGCAGCTTGAATTCGTGGCTTGCGTTATATTTCTGTCTGGACTATAATGAAAGGGGAGGGAGTAAATGGGCATGTCAGAGCTCTGTCCTATCTAGGGTGACCACATCATTCATTGTTCAAACCAGTGTATTTGGAGAGTGAAAATGGGTACTACAGACAATAATTTTGGGGCAAGGATCATGAACTGGGGCCATCCTGAGCAATTGAAGATATGAGGTCACCTTTCCAATGAATAAGGTGTCTGTGAATGCCACAGAGAAAGGGCAGGTGAGAACTGTACAAGAATTTGTTTTAGGGGGTTTGTTTTTGCTTTTGTCAAACAAACAAACAAACAAACAAAAAAAAAAACCATGAAGTTTTGTCCCACCTGCTTCATGCTCATTGTACTCTTGGAACAAACCTACAGCTTTCTAAGAGGAGGATTTAAGACAAAAAATCCAGGCTCTGAGAACTTCTTGAATGGCAGACATTATTACGAAGCATTTGGATATATTAAACCTAAGTCCATCAGACACATACGGATAACATTTCCCTTTAAAACACAAACATGCTTAAAACTTAATGGGAAAAGTGCTTGGCAGAGGGCTGCCTTTGATATTTCTAAATCCCAAGTGTTTTCATACACGTGCACTCATACGCACATTTAGAGGATGCTCTTCACATGGAAGACCAGCTCTCCTTTCTCTGCCTGGAGAGCTGGATCACCTTTCCTTATATCTACCCTGGGTCCCTCACTTAGGAGCTGGGTCCCAAAGATCCTGAAGAGGTAAACATTTACCCTAATCTGAAATTTGGAGAGTCCAAAGGAAGGTGGAAGAATCTGAAATGTGAGGGGAAGTGTAGACTTTTGCAGCATCTCTCCTTAAGAAAGACGTGGAATTTGGGGCATTGCTCTAGGGAAACATGGGTGGAGAAACTGGATTCTCTCAACAGCCATCTTTTGCCTTTCTTTAGGGCGGCAGGGTGGCTTGAGAAGGGACTTGCTCAAAAGTCTCTCCCTCCTCTGCCCCACTTCCCTGGCTCAGATGCTTCTGTCCCTTAGGAAGCCTTTCTGAACTGTCCCAGAAGAAATGGATTCCTCCCGGAAGTCCGACACCTCATCAGACACTTCATCATAGTGGACGGTGGCCATTGGTTTTCTTGGCTGTCCCCTCACTCCACTGAGCTCTTTTAGGGAAGGGAGGACCCGTGTCCCCATCTCCAGGGTCTCTCATGTCATATGGTAGCTTCTCATTAAACTTTCATATTTCTATAGACCTTTTGATCACTGGAAAATCACTTTGACATGCAAGAAATGTAACCTGACAAAAATCGGAAGAGTTTGACAGGTGACTAATAAATCCCCATTTTATTCATGAGGATGCTGGAAACTCTGAAATGTTGAGGGACTCTCCCAACACCATCTAGCTCAGGACTGCAGGAAATGAGGTAGAGCCCGGTGCTAACTCCCAGAGCTAAGAGTAGAGTCCAGCATGAACTGTAGGGATCAGGGTTTTTTTTTTTTTTTTTGCACCTCCTCCCTCCCCACATACACACTAAACTTGCCTGTTTTATTGAATTAAACACAGACACATCAGGCCGCAGACAAGCATGTTCTGAATTTTGGATCTGGCCTTAGTTTAAAAAGAAACATGTTTTGATTCCAGTGAAGGCTGACGGGGAGAAGAATGTGAATAATAGTAAGATTTTCAGTGAGAAGTTCCCGAAGAGGGCAGGTATGACATGTCATATAAGGCAGGGGTTCGTGGTCTGTGGGCAGGATGCCTGAAGTCCATGAACCCCCTAAAGTTTGTGGCAAAATCTTGTATCTCTGTGAATATTTCTCTGGGAGAAGGATGCGAAGCTTTGTCCCTTAAAGAGAAGTAGACCCCACAAGTCAAGGTGAGAGTACCTAAGGCCTCCTTCCGCCCCTGGGCAGAGGGAAAGCTTTGCACCTCCTTGAGGATCAAGCTATTATCTTGTGGGCTAATTTCCTGCTCAAGCCCCCCACCCCCAGGCCAGTGGCTGCCAAGGCCTCCGAGGAGGGGTTGTGCCACCCTCTGGCATCCTGTGTATTCACACCTCGGCAAGGCAGGCGAGCTAATCCCTCCCTTAAGCCGCTTGGCTGAGCTCCTTTGCCAGATCTGATAGGAGGATTTAACCTTTCCTTTTTCCCTTTTGGCGCACACTCAATGGAATCCAAATAAAGAATTAAAGAGATTTGAAAGGGACTTTCCATTACCAAACAATTCAGTTTAAATTTCCAACCTTGCCTCTACCTCTTTTTTTTTTTTTTCCAGGAACATGAGTGGAATTTTCCAAATTAAGGTGGCTTATTGGCCTTTGTTGCCAAGCGAACTGGGGAGGCCTGGCTTTCAGGTATCACTTGGGAGCAGGAGTGCTTCTACATCTGAAAGAGAGTTTTGGCTTTTATGGCTGGAGCAGAGCATGCCCTGGCTTCACGGGATGCTTTGTGTGTTTTGCAATCCATCCTGCCCTCTCCCAATGCTGAGTCCTTGCTCCTGGTGCTCACAGGACAGAAATCCAACAAGTCTTCCCCACGTAGCTAAGGGGTAAGAAATTGCCCTGAAACCTAAGGGTAATAATAAGTAGCTAGAATTTACTGGGAACCTATTTGTGCCAACACTAAGAGGTAGGTCTGACATTTTTTTCCCATTTGATACAAGAGGATACTGAGGCACAGAAATAAAAGACATCTCCAAGTTCTCATAGACAGGATGTAGAAGAACCAGAACGGAAATGTAGGCCACCTGACTCAAGAGCCAGAAGAGAGTGACCAGTGTGGAAAGGAAGCCTAGCATAGGGCCTGGAACATACAAAGGAATCACCAAATTTTACTTAGGATGATGAGGAGGAAAGGGAATCAGAATCAGAAAACCAATTCACATTATATATCTAAGTTTTAAAAATAATATTTGTTTCTTCTTACCCTGGTTATAAAATAATAATTCATGTTCATGACAACAACTTTGGAGTCACTCCTCCAAAGATATAAGACGGTTCTTTCAAACGTACTAAGAAAAGTTAATTCGTAGGCTATTCCAAGAGATCTAGAGGTTGGATGGAAATATTTAATATTCTTTGTAATAACAGTGCTAACATTTATTGAGTGCTTACCAAATGTCAGTTACTGTTCTTAGCTCTTTACGTATGTTAGCTCTTGTCATTCTGCCAGTAGTCCTATGAAGTAATTACTATTATTATCCTCCTTTTATAGGTAAGGTAAGTAGCTGTGCCTGGGATCATGCACAGCTAGTGAGTGGCAGAGCCAGGTTTCCAATCCACAGAGGCTGGCTCCAGAGCCTGCACTTACAGTCACTTATCCACACCTTTATGTGTCATGGGTTCGAGAGGCCCTACTTTTGTGGTGCTTTTTCTCCACGCCAGTTTAGTTGATTAAAGTAGCTACATATATATGCCAATCTCTGTACAGGATCTGGAAACAGCAGAATGTGTGTTTTCAAGGGCACTGAAACAGAAATTAAAAGCAACTTTTAGCTGAGACAGAGGACAAGAGATGACAGATGCATACAACACAAAGGGGAGGGACTGAGAGTTATTCTTTCCTTGTGGAAATCAGTTCTATCTTGACTATGCCCCCAAGTAGGGGGTCCTCCATCAACATTTGCTGAATAAATGAAGGAATGGCCAGTATAGATGGTTGCAATTACTGAGAGTAGAATATGGTAAAGACCTTGAAATAAGTGGTAGTGTTTGTGATTGTTATTCAATCCCAACAGCTTTCTGAGAAGGCATATTTGGGAGGTAGTCTTCAGAGTGGTGGTTCATAGCAGGCTGGTACGATTGCAAACAAAAATATCAACAGGAGCAACTGGTAAATCTGAAGATTGTTGGACGGTAATTAGGTAATTAGTCAGGTGCCTCCCTGTTGCACTGTCTGGGTCATGAAGTGTTGAGTATTGGTGTTGAAATGCATCTCTGTACTTCCCTGATAATTACAGTCCCAGGCAAAACCCGTCAGAACAACAAGGCATCATTTGTCTTTCAGAGCTAATTCTTACTGACATTGCTCCTCTTGAGGTTGCATTTTACATCATTATGACAGAAATAAGTAAGTGCTGCTGTGGCTGGAGGACAAGCTGGGAACAGACAAACAGAGCTGGCCACGGGTCTGGGGCTGGGACACTTCTGCTTTCCAGGAGTGTGACATCAGTCGAGTTACTAAACGTTTTAGACTTCTCAGTTCTTATTTTTAACTCAATAACTTATTTATTGAAGGAATGGATGGATTGATAGAAAAGAATGTTCTCTTCTTCTTTCAGGGTTGATGTAGTGAGCAAATGCAAGACTGTGCATGGAAAGGCTGTCCAGGTAGAGTCCTCACTCAGTGTTACAGCCAAGGAGAACTCCGTTCCTTTGGATTTGTCATTCTGTGCTCATGTCAATGTGTCCATGGTCATGTGCACATGTCAATGTGTCCATGGTCATGTCATCCCCTTCTTTAGGTATGTTTGGAGTCTGGGGGAGCAGCCCCCAAAATATCAAAAGACATAGAGAAGGAGCAGTCTGCATTCCAGAGGTATCCTTTTCCAGTCATTGAATAACTGCTAGATAGAACAGCCTCGTTCTTTATTAACCAACCGAGCAGGTTATAAAATGCATGTTTATGAATTCATCTCAGGCTGAATTCCAACCAGCTGTTAGAGAGGATTTTTAAAAGCATGTGCATATTGTATCATGGCTGTGAAACTGAATGTTTGCTACTATTATTCAGTCTGCTAAAAATTGCCTTTTAATTTAATAATATGATGAAAGCCTAAAAATAAATGACATGGCTTATTATATAAAGTCTGTTCCAACCCACCCACTCCACAGATTCCCTCCTTATTTGGAGGCCTTTCATATTCTAGGTATATTGTTGAATCTTATACACCCACAGCCTCTCAGAGACCTTGTTACAATACAGCTGTATAAGGCCTCTAAGAGAGCTCTGTAATTCTAGACCTTATCAAGAAAAGTTAACTGCTATAATTCTAAAAAGTGCCTTTTCCAAACTATATAGAAAGCATGAATCTGATAATTGCATCAGAGTAATATTTCACAGAAATATATTATGCATAAATAAGATCTCTATAAACATTTATTTATTGATTGATATATAGTAGAAGATATAGCTAATATTTTTCGAAGGCTAATACATGCAAGGCTCAGGGTCAAATGCTCTATATGCATGTGTTAGTTATTGCTGCATATGAAATCACCACAACTCATCAGTTTTAAACCATGCATATCTATTACCTGTCAGTTTCTGTGGGTCAGGAATCTAAGCTGGGTCCTCTGCTCAGCGACTCAGAAGGCTACAATCAAATCGTCAGCTGGGCTGCATTCTCATCGGAAGACTCAACCAGGGAAGAATCTGCTTCAAGATCCCTCGGGCTATTTCCTTGTGGCCTCATGACTGAAGGCCCTGGTCTCTTAAGGATGGCCAGCTGGAGGCTGCCTCAGCTCCCAGGGGTTGCCTGCAGTTCTCTGCCATCTGACGCCTACGCGGCAATTCACAACACAGCATTTGTTTCATCAAGGCCAGCAGAGGAATCTCTCTCTGCTCTGCTCAAACAAAGTTTTATATAATGGAACTTAACCACAGGTGTGACAACCCATTGTGTTTGACATATTCTATTTGTTAGAAGAAAATCACTGGTTCCTCCCACCCTCAGGGGGAGGGGATTATCAGGGCATCATACCAGAGGGCAGAGATCATGGGGCCATTGTAGAATTCTATGCCAAAATGCATAACCTCATTAAACCATCACAATAGTCCTAGGAGGCATATTCTATTATTGATATATATTAGCACATAGAGACAAGGAGGCAGGGACAGCTTAGATTCTGAGATAACCCACCCAGATAAATATGGCAGAGCAACCGTTTGGACCCTTGTGTTTGATTGTAAAACCTGGGGCCTTAATCACCTGCTCTCAAACCACATCTGTGCTTCTGTTTTAAATCATAGAATGAACTCTTTGTTCATTCTATGATTTAAAGCAGATGTATGGGTGGGACTCTTTTCCCACCCATACATTTTCTCTTTTTATCCTGATACCAACTCCAAGAGAAATTTGTTACAATCTCTGTTTCATAGAAGGGAAAACTTATACTCAGAAAGGTTATTTCATCGTGCCTTTTGGTAAGTTACTTAACCTCTCTGAGCTTCATCTTATTCATCTGTTAAGGGGGCGGTAACAGTAACTATTTCACAGGATTGTTGTGAGGATTCAGTGAGGTGCTACAGGCATGCCATTTAGTGGAGTTCTGGCTAAGACTATTAGCTCAATAAACGCTAGTTAGTACTAAGACTGGTAAAATTTTCCTAAATCTCTATCTTTAAGGATTTAACATTTAACAATGTGAGAGTAGAACAGAACAAGTTGTTTTTAAGAACCTGTATTGGCTCTGCCTCTAGCAGATAATAGAGAAATTTTCTATACCTGCCATTCTACTCCTGAAAGCTTTTCATTTCAGGTATATTTTTCTTAGCTAGCTCCACAAAGGTCTCTGAGAAGTCAGCCAAAACCAGGATGGGTTTCCCTGCCATCATATGTCCCCAGTGTTCCCAGGGGACACTTAGGCCTCTGCATTCCCATCTTTGGTCACTACCTTGTCTTCCCTCCTGTTCTCTTTCCATCTTCCCCATTGGAGCCCGGGAGCTAGGCTATAGGTCTTCATCTCTGTTTCCTACTTTCCCTCCAGTTGGACAGGATCAGCACCCAGAGAACCCCATCCCTCAGTCCAAAATATTCTCTTGGGTGGATGATCCACTGCTAGCCCATGCTAGTCTCTCCAGAGGCAGATAAAAATCAGCACCAGCCTCTTTCCTCCAAGTCCATGGAAGGTGAAACCAGGAAATGTTATCCAAGTATGGCAAATTCTCTAGGAGCTTTCCTGAGGTTAACAAGGAGATGGAAGCCAGGAACTAACTCTAGAATATAGATTTCTAGAAAAGGTATTCTTTTTGTATTGGACCAGGCTGGTCTCCAGTCACAGCTCTGTCTCTTGATAGCTGTGTGATCTTGTTTAAGAAATTGCTTATTTGATTTTTTCTTGCTGATTTTCATGAGTTCTAAGTATATTCTAGTTATCAGCCCCTTATCGGATGCATAGGATGCAAAAATTTTCTCCCATTCTGTAGGTTGTCTGTTTACTTTCATGACTGTTTCTTTGGCTGTGCAGAAGCTTTTTAGTTTCATCATGTCCCATTTATTTATTTTTGTTGCTGCTGTGATTGCCTTTGGGGACTTCTTCATAAACTCTTTGTGTAGGCCAATGTCTAGGAAAGTGTTTCCAACATTTTCCTCTAGAATTCTAATAGTTTCATACCTTAGGTTTAAGTCTGTTATCCAGCATGAGTTGATTTTTGTGAGAGGTGAAAGGTGTAGGTCCTGCTTTAGCCTTCTACAAGTGGCTATCCAGTTTTCCCAGCACCATTTATTGAAAAGGGATTCTTTTCCCCAGCATATAATAACCCTATTAAAAAGTGGACAAAAGACTTGAACAGAAACTTTTCTAAAGAAGACAGAAGAATGGCCAATAAACATATGAAAAAAATGCTCAACATCTCTAATCATCAGGGAAATGCAAATCAAAACCACAATGAGATATCACTTAACTCCAGTGAGAATGGCCTTTATCAAAAAGTCTCCAAATAACAAATGCTGGCGTGGATGCGGAGAGAGAGGAACACTCCTACACTGCTGGTGGGACTGTAAACTAGTTCAACCTCTGTGGAAAGCAATATGGAGATACCTTAAAGCGATACAAGTGAATCTACCATTTGATCCAGCAATCCCATTGCTGGGCATCTACCCAAAAGATCCAATGACACTCTACAAGAAAGACACCTGCACTCGAATGTTTATAGCAGCACAATTCATAATTGCAATGCTGTGGAAACAGCCCAAGTGCCCATCAATCCAAGAATGGATTAATAAAATGTGGTATATGTATACCATGGAGTATTATCCAGCTCTAAGAAACAACGGTGATATAGCACATCTTATATTTTCCTGGTTAGAGCTGGAACCCATACTACTAAGTGAAGTATCCCAAGAATGGAAAAACAAGCACCACATATACTCACCAGCAAACTGGTATTAACTGAGCAGCACCTAAGTGGACATATAGGTACTACAGTAATAGGGTATTGGGCATGTAGGAGGGGGGAGGGTGGCGGGTATATACATACATAATGAGTGAGATGTGCACCATCTGGGGGATGGTCATGCTGGAAACTCAGACTTGTGGGGGGAAGGGGGGAAAGGGCATTTATTGAAACCTTAAAATCTGTACCCCCATAATATGCCGAAATAATAATAAAAGACAAACAAAAAAGAAATTGCTTAATCTCTCTGAGCCTCAATTTGCTCACCCATAAGAGAAGGATAATAGTAATTCCTTCCTCAAATATTGTTATGATTCTCAAATGGTGAAATCATACAGTTAAAGTGTATGATAAACAGAAAAAGCCTTTGAAAATGTGAATTAAGATACAGGACTGAGATAAACTGTAGAAAATACAAACAATTGAGAAAATCTTAACCTTGATGAAAACCCATGGATTTTTCATTTTATCCCAAGGCAATTATCACCTCATCAAATTTTCTTTTCCAATGTAAATCCTTTAAAAATTGTGATCGCACCATGGATATATGATTTCTAAGCATGGAAAAACTTGCTACAAAACCATGAACCATCTATCATCATCATTATTATTTTATATCAAGAGGCAGGAGAATGATGTTATGTGACGTGAAACACTCCCCTCATCTGGAGGTATAATTTCTATGTTCCATTTATAGCTTCAGCTGTGGTTATTAAAATCTGAGTGTGTATTAGGAGTGTCATTGGGATTCCAAGACAACAGAAAACATTTTAAGTGCCTTCCATTTAACCAATTGCAACAACCTATGACAGAAAGTCCAATCTTAAAAGGAAGACTCTTGTGGATAATTAGTTAGAATATGAAAAACTAGTAATGCAATTTGTGGGAAGAATTCAGTATGGCAAACCTTTACTTGATTTTGGAGAGAAAATTAAGTTAGTGTTGTCCATTATGTCATTGTGTCAACAAACTGAATTTGGCTAAATCCCACCCTATTTTCTATGCGCCAACAACAGATGGGCCAAATGCATGTTTTGTTTTGTTTTGATTTGGTCCTATTCCAAAAGAAATTTTTTTTGATCAGATTTTTTAGTTAGTTCTGGTTTCATGGAGTTTTTCATCAAATATTTTCATTGCTCATTTCATTAAACAGAATGTAATTTTTCTTCCATCTTTGGCACAAATGCCAAAAAAATTAATTTTGTTTAAATTACTCATTTCCCCAACCCTCAACCCCTTTATAGAGAAAATAGAATAATGCAAACTCAAGTAGAGAAAAATGAAGACTGATAATGCTCACTTGTGGAGAAAATATTAGAATACCCACAGTTGCACCTTTTAAAACTGGGTTAATGAAAGGATGAGGGCTATTTTTTTTGTTCTAATTTATATTTAACTCATCTGTTGTTTGATGAATTAAAGTGGTTTAATGAGAGCTTGATCTGGGGTAGGAAAGTTTGTCTCATTGAAGAAGTCACCCACGGAGAGCAGGACATGACTGAAAATTTGGACCACCTTGGGGACAGATAAGGGGATTCCTTGATCTTTGCATATACGAGACAATTTAGAGTTAGTCAAAGGAATCTGGACTATCCTACTCTAATGAGAAAGTTGGGGGAAAGTTTAGAATTTCAACTGTATAGGGAGAGAACAAGAAAGAAATTTAACCTCCTTAATTCAAGATATTTCTCTGACATACTGTCTTCTAAAAAGGAGTCTTAAATTGTCAACTTTTTAATTTTTCAAGAAAATATAGCAAAGACCAGCTGAAGGCAGGATGGGATGAGGCAGATGAATTGATAGTGGGCACCATGCCTTGGATACTTAACTAGGTGCTGAGAGAGTCTATTATATGCTCTAAGAGCATATCTTATTTACTCCTAAAAACTATCCTGTTTGGTAATAGGCAGAAGGTAGTTTTGTGTTTCAATTTTAATGATAGGAAACATAGACCAGGTAGGTAAAAAGTGCTGTGCAAGGTGACAGGGCTAAGAAGCAACAACATTTAACACCAGTCCTTCCTGGTTCTAGGGACCTGGCTTTTAACCAATATTTTATGTGTACTCCTAATGCATTTAAATCTGCTTTGTCTCATTAGGAAAAGAACAACATTCAGCTTTACTCTCCTTTATGTGGATTGTTTTTTTATGTAGACCCATAGCTTATGTCACATGAACATCTTAATTTTTCTAAAATCTGGTATTTCCCACTTGAGTCTTTTTCTACTGGCTACCAAAGCCATTTCAATGATATAAAATTAAGTATTTTTTCCAGATCTCTCATTTGCATTTTACTTATTCAGCAGCTCTTCTGCAAGATTTCAGTGTTATTAAAGAATATTTTGTTCTCCCCTATACAATTGTAAGCATCTGAATTTTTGGGAGGCAAAGATGCCTATATTTATCACTCACTGAGCTGTCTTCTCTCAGACTCTTTGCACCAGATGTATTCTTCTGTATTTGTTCTCCTAATTCTGGTGCTGGGAACCTGCAAATTATATTTCTGGTATACCAGCTGTTAGGATCCACCAATAAAGAGTACTAGAGCAAGACTTGAAGGCAGAACAGGACAGAAGGGGTTAGCTCTTTATATTTGCTTGTTATTCCTTTCCATGTGGCCTCAGACAAGCCTCTCCACCCCCATAGCAGTAATAGACAGTGTCCCCCAGTTCTAAGAATGACAGCTTCTTAATGCATTTGCTATCTGGGTTACCTCTGTTACCTTTTGCTTTCTCAGTTCTCTAACACTTATTAAACTTATTCCTAATGTTATTTTTTTCTGTTGAAATACCTAGTATGGTTTCTGTTTTCCTGATTGCACCCTAACTGATAACCTCTCTGAGACTCAATTCTCCTGTTATCCTTTTCAGAACCTGTAATAAATTACAGGATTTACAAATTTGGAATGATCTTAGAGGTTTTCAAGTCCATATTCAGACACAGTAGAGAGGCGATCTATGCAGCTAGATGTCTACTCGTGGACAACTTCCATTAGAGGAAGCTTCCAGAGCACTATGTTTTGGAGAAGGATGAGGTTATATGGAAGTTTTTTTTCTCAAGGAAAAATATTTAAGAGTGAGTACATCTGTCTTCCTACGGGATGGAATTAGACAGAATAGTTATGTACCAAATGCTATAAGCAGGGATAACAACAATAAAACACTTCAGTTATATTGTAACGGTACATGTGTTTATATGGGGTTCTTACAGAGAGACGATTGTGTTTACTCAAAGGCATTTGTTGTTCATGTTGTCAGGCAGAAGCTGTGTATCTCAGTCTGAAACATAGACCCCTTATATGGACTTAGGAGAATGAGTTCTTTAGCTCATTGTGATTCTTGTTGCCGGGTTACTTGTACATATAGTACATCTTTGGAATTTAGCTTATTGACCAGGGAGATAAGACCAGGTGTATGTACCCTTATCTCACCCCAAATTCAGAGAGATGTCCAAGCAATAGACTCATTCATTTAACTCATTCATTCATTTATTCATTTTCATTCATTTACTTCATTCATCCATTGTTTTACCCAGACATCCATCTTCGCATCCATCCATCCATTCATTCTTTTATTTACTGTATTTATTTTTCTGAGATTCTTATTTGTCTTGAATACTATGCTATATTGGGAGATGTAAGATGAAAAAAAATGAACTTCTATTTCAAGGAGCTCTATAGAGAAGTGGGGAAGCTTCAGTTGAATTAAATCTAGAAGCTAAGATGAGAAAAATCTGGTAATATTTAGCAACAGGAAGACATTCCAAAGAGAGAAAAGCTGATAGATGAAAGGATATGAAATGATCAGGAAACTAAGTAGTTAGTCTAAAGCTGAGGAGTGCTGAGAAAGGAGAAGGATGAAGTAGAGCAAACAAATTGTAACAGGCCCCTTTGAAGGAAAGAGGAAAATATATCCATACATTTATATGCATGTGTATTATTTTTAAAGCCTATTGTAGACTCTGTGATGACACTGCAGACTATTATTTTTCAATGATAGCTACCATCTAGCAGAGATATTAGAGAGTATGACCTATGTTTGATTCTAGATGCAAATCTAAATAAAATTGCTACTGCTCTAGTCAAGCCTTCCTGACCCTCCTTACTTGCACCAACCACCCAAAATAGTGAGCGGTTTAATCGATGGACAAGTAGCCCTCCATCCACTCATTTAATCATTCTATAAACATTTTTCCAGTCTACAATGCCTCCCTAATTTATTCCAGGGTTATAACAGTTAATGAGACTCCTTTCCCTCTGAGCTTACAGCCTAGCTGCAGAAACAAACGATTAAATATAGAATTTCAGTGAAGAGTGATAAGTATTATTTTAGAGTAAGAATGGTGTGCCTTAGGAGCATACGAGCAGCAGCAGCAGCAGCAGCAGCAGCAGCAGCAGCAGCAGCAGCACTTATAATAACCTGGAGGTTCAGGAAAGGCCCCTAGAAAAGGAAGGCAACATTAACCTAGATCTAAAGATTCAGTAAGAGTTCATCAGACAAAGAGGGGTGATGGAAGACAATGTTCGGGGCAAAAGTAGAAGCATGTGTGAGGTTTGGAGTTTGCTGAGTGCTTAGGGTTTTGAGAGACTGAAAGGAGTTTATTGGGACTGGACTCTGCTTTCTGGGAGAAGGGTTGCAGAGGCTTGCAGGGGACAAAACATATGGGACCTTTTTATGCCCCATGCAGAACCTTAAATTTCATCCAATGAGTAATTGGAAATCCTTGGAAGGTGATCAAGTTTGTAAGCTGGTTGTATTATAAACAATTAATCAGAGGAAACATCAGGACAACAAGTAGACTTGCGAGGGGCTGTTGTGTAAGACCTGGTTGTGACCTGGTCTGGGTCCACTTCCTTGGAGATGGAAAGAAGTAGAACCATTCCAAAGATGTGTCCCTCTGGGGAGACCCTGGGCTGGAGATACAGATGTGCATAGATACAGTTGCTGAATGGTCAGTAAAATAAGACTAAAATGTCTATTGATTTCAAAATGCATTCATGTGTGGCTGTGTCTGACTTAGTGACATAAGAGGAAACGGGTAATGAATGGGGGAAAATGAAGCTAGACAGTTATTTTAAGACTGTGGATATGAAAAGAGAGGGGATAGGTAGACAGAACAGGAGCTGGAAGCAGATAAGGAACAATGGAAGCTTTTTGTTTTAATTGGGACAATTTGAGAATGTTTACCTCTTGATGGGAAGAAATAAGTAGAAAGGAGATTGGAATGTTAGAGAAAGGGAGGGATAATTGATGAAATAGGTCCCTAAGAAATTTGAAGGTAATGGGATTAAATTTTAGGTAGGAGAAGAGAAATCAATTCTATCGTCACAGGAGGGAAGAAAGAGATATGAATGAAAAGGCTGGTTTCCAGGTTTTTGAGTGTTGCTTTGTTTTTGTTGTTTATATCATGAGCTAGGAGGTAATGTAATATGCTTTGAAACAAAAGGAGTTAGAAGGCTAGTTAGTTCGAAATAGTAGGCTGAAAATGATTTAAGTTGAACCTTATAAATTTTTGTGTATATACATAAGAGAAGAGACAACGACTCTAAAGTTAACTTCAAGAAGTCGATAATTCTGAGTCCAGGAACTTTTTTTTGCTAAGAGCTTGCTAAGCTTTCTTTCCTTATTTTTTTTTTTTTTTCTTTTTTTTTGAGCCAGAGTCTCACTTTGTTGCCCTGGCTAGAGTGAGTGCCATGGTGTCAGCCTAGCTCATAGCAACCTCAAACTCCTGGGCTCAAGCAATCCTCCTGCCTCAGCCTCCCACATAGCTGGGACTATAGGCATGCACCACCATGCCCAGCTAATTTTTTCTATATATATGTTAGTTGGCCAATTAATTTCTTTCTATTTTTAGTAGAGACGGGGTCTCGCTCTTGCTCAGGCTGGTTTCGAACTCCTGACCTTGAGCAATCCGCCCGCCTCGGCCTCCTAGAGTGCTAGGATTACAGGCGTGACCCACCGCGCCCGGCCCTCTTTCCTTATTTTTATTTTTTCTTTTTGCTCTCCTTTCCTCCTGCTTGTCTTTTTTCTTTCTTCCTTCCTTGCCATTAGGAAGGACAATTATTAACATTAAAGTCCTTACCACTTTAACAGAAAAAAGATTAAATACGTTTTAGGGTTTAAAATAGAATCTATTCTCCTCTAGCACACATAATATTAACTTATATATTATGTCAGAGAATTGGGAAATCAACTCTATTGGTAGCTGCTCAGAAGAAGCTAAATCTGCCCCATTTACAGAACTGGAAAGATATTAATATGAGTGTTTTTACTCTATTGCTATAACTTATTTTTTCTTTTATGTAAAAAAAAAAACCAAACAAAGAAAAACAAGCCAGAAAATACATATATACCTGAGCAAGCCTGCTCTTATCTATTGCTTATCATCATTTAATAAACATCTCTCTGTAAGAGGGACTGTTCCAGGTGCTAAGAAGGAAATGACCATATGCCATGGTCCCTGCTGTAAGAGCTCTCAGTCTAGTCAGGGTAACAGACTGAAGGAGAAAATATTACAACCAAATTAAATAAAATATCCTATGTGCTGCATATATAGCAATGCACATACAGTGTTCTTTGGGCAAAGAGGCTGCATATCTTCACTGGGTGAATTGCAGAATGCTTCACTGGGTCTGGAGTGATGAATGAATAAGCATTTCCTATATCCAACTCTGTTTCACCCCCTAAGAATGCACCAAGCACATGAGAAGCTATGCTTACCGCATGTGAAGTCTCCGCAAGAGCGTAGAATCTCAGCGGGCAGCAGAATCCTCCCAGATTGGAAGCTGGAAGATTGACAAATGGGAATTTCAAGTTGTTAAAGAGTAATTTGAAGAGATAATAGCAATCACTACTTATTGAGAGCTAACCCTATGGCATGCATCATGAGTAGGTACTTTAGGGCTATTATTATTTTTCTCACAACAATAGTCTCATGAGAGAGGAATTTTTATCATTTTCATTGTTCAGATAAAGGAACTCAGATATATATGTATTTAAGGCACATTTTCCAAGGTCAAAAGGATAATAACAAGTTATATTCTGGTTAAATCCTAGAGGTCAAATCACCTGTGTTCTTGGCCATGAGGCCGCAGCTGTCATACCATTTGCTTCTTGTCTAATTTATCAGTAAAAACTTGGTCAAAAACAAACTGAGCACCACTACGGTTTGATCAAAATGAGGATTTAGTTAAATCCCCCAGTCTCGCATTTTCCATGTGCAGTATTGGTAATTTTCATGTTCTATGGAATATGTTAAAAATACTAAGGTGATCTTAATAATTTTGTCATTCTTTAGAATTTTTGCATGATCCTGTATATAGAAAACCCTAAAGACTCCACCCAAAAACTGTTAGGACTAATAAATGATTTCAGTAGTAAAGTTGCAGAATACAAAATCAACATATAAAAATCAGTAATATTTCTATATTCTGATAGTGAGCTATCTGAAATAGAAGGAAAAAGTTATTTACATATAGAAGAATAAAATTAGACCCTTATCTCTCATCATATTAAAAATAAACTCAAAGTGGATTAAAGATTTAAATGTAAGACCTGAAACTATGAAGGTATTATAAGAAAACAGGGAAAAATATTCATGATTGTGGTCTGGGCAAACATTTTTTGGATAACATCTCAAAAAAATAGGCAACAAAAGCAACAATAGACAAATGTTATTGATTACATCCAACTTAAAAATCTTCTGTACAGCCATGAAAATAATCAACAGAGTTCAGATGAACTACAGAATGGAAGAATATATTTGTAAACTATACATCTTAATATCTGACGTATATAAGGAATTCAAATCACTCAATAGCAAGAAAACAAATAACCTGCTTTAAAAATGGGCAAAAGATCTAACTAGCCATTTCTCAAAAGAAGACCATACAAGTGGCCAACAGGTACATAAAAAAGTGCTTGACATCACTAATCATTAGGGAAATGGAAATCAAAACACAATGAGATATCACCTCACTTGTGTTATAATGGTTACTATGAAAAAACAGAAAATAACATGTGTTGGCAAGGATGTGGAGAAAAGGGAACCCATACACACAGTTGGTGGAAATGTAAATTGGTACAGCCATTATGATAAACTGCATGAGGGCTCCTAAAACAAATTGAAAATAGAACTACTATATAATCCAGCAATCCCACTGCTGGGTATATGTCCAAAGGAAATGAAATCAGTATGTTAAAGAGACATCTGCACTCCTATTCACAATAGCCAAGATACAGAATCAATGTAAGAATCCACCAACAGATGAATAGGTAAAGATGTCTTTGCAGCAACATGAATAAAATATGATACATGGTAAAGGTAATTAATATGTTAGTTACCCTTATTCAGTCATTATACAATGTACACATGTATCAAAACATCACAGTGTACCCCATAAACACATACAATTATTGTATGTCAATCAAAAATAAAACCTAAAAAGTAATTTTCAGCATTTTCTACTTCTTATTTTTCAGTTATGAATTATTTTCAGCCAATGATTTATTCTCTACTCATTAAGAATAATAAAATGAAAGAAGCAATAGTAAGAGATTAGTTGAAGCATTCCAAAAAATCTACAATAGAATTCTTCTAATAATGTTATTATTACGTTTATATTTTCTTATTAAAAAGTCATAGAAATTCATTAAATAAAAATGAAACAGAGCATTCATAATCTCCCCTACTTTGACCTCTGCTGAAACCATTGTGCAAACCTAAGATCTTCCCAGATTTCTCTGTATATATTATTTCGCTAAAACAATGAGATTTAATATAAACACTCTTTTGTTATGTTCCACAACTTATGTCAACCATATAAATAATTATTTGTCATTTAGGTTATCCCAATATTTCTCAACATGAAGTGCACAGAATAGAACTTACTGGCTGACCAATATTTAGAAATGGACTAGCAGAAAGATATATCTCACCTGAAACACCTGACAAAGGCACATATTTAAAGACCAGTAACACCATGATGCTCCAAAATAACCAATTTTGTATTGGGAAAGCCAATTACTAGGGCTACTTTTAAAATCACTTTACTTTCCATCCAATGACTTTAGCGGGGGAGGGGTGTGGCCCATCTGCAGCCACCAGTCTCCTCCTTTCTAATCATGCAGGCACAAAGATGCTTCTGGTTGTTCCCTGGGGCCATCCTTGGCTCCCCTGCCCTACACTCTGTGGATCAGCAAATCCTTTCTGCTCTTCATTCCACACATCCAGGATCTGATCACTTCTCAACACATCCACACTGATCACCCTGGTTCAAATCACTCTTTTCTCTCTTAATTGATCTCCTTGATTCCATGCTAGCCCTCTAACAGTCATTTTTCATACATAGACCAGAGGGGTCCTATTAAACTTTAAGTCAGATATTCCAGTCCTCTGCTTGGATGACCTTCATCTCATTGGGCACAATGCCACAGCACTCTCACGGCATGCAGTGCCATACGGTGTCTGCTCTCAGCCCCATCCCCTCTTTGACTTTTTCTCCTAATAGTGTGCTCCTCACTTGCTCTGTTCCTGCCACACTGGGCTCCTGGTTCTTCTCAAACACAGGAGACTCTCTCTCACCTCAGGGCCTGTGTGTCTGCCTGAACACAGTCATGGAATGTTCTTCCGCTACACATCCACACAGTTTAGTCCCTCATCACCTGCAGGTCTCTGCTCCAATGTCATCTCCTTGCTAAAGGCTTATGCTGATTACTCTGCCTCGTTGCAACCTTACCCACCTCCCCAACACCCTTCCCTGCTTCATTTTTTTCTCTTCAGCACTTACCGACACCTTTCACGTTGTATGTTTGATTGACTGATGGATTGATTTAGCCAGTCTCTTTCAAGAAGACTGTAAGCTTTATGAGGACAAGAATTTTTGTTGTTTGGTTCACTACTAGAGCCCTAGTGACACAAAGGTGATGTCAGCACGTTTCATTGCATGAAGGGCATCCTTCTTTACCTTTAGCTGTAGAAGACTCCTTCTGCTGTTATAACCCATCTCATGATCCATGCAGGGCCTATGGGGTGAGAATGGAGAAAACCGTACGGATTACCAGGGCTTAGTGGCAAGGAGGATGAGGGTGGATGCCTTGTGAAGATTTTTAGGGGGATAAACCTTTCAGTCACCAAAATTCAAACCTTGTCATAGAAACCTTATTCCATCTCTTGTCATCTCTTTATCATTTGTGTCCCAACCTCAAAGAAAAGAAATGATTATTACATGTCCTCAATGAGACATATGCTGCTATTAAAAATGTTTACAAGGAATAAATAACCCATAGAAAGAGGGTTATGGGGAAAAAAAAACACAATAATTAAAAACTTTTGTTTTGGATCAGAATAATAGTGTTTGAATTGTTTTTAGCTGTTTGAACTTAAGAAAGTTTCCTAACTTCTTTAGACCTGTAAATGTTGATTATAATAGCACATATCTAATAGAACAGGCCCGGGTGATAAAATGAGAGAATAAATGGATAATGTGTAGCAGACAATGCTCAATGTTCAGTTAATGCAAACTGTTATCATAATCACTATAACTGTGCCAAGTGAAAACAGCAGAACATAAAACCGTGTGCATAGCATGAAGTGACTAAATAAAATGAAGTCCACATTAGCGCAAGGATTTCCAACCTCTGCTTCAGAGCTGAACACTCTCACGCTCTCACCACTTCACAATCCTGCTCAACTCGGCCAGTTTCTTGTGTTAGCATCTGCACTTGCAAAACACCAACTGGATAGTGATTCTGGTACCAATCAGCATCCTTTCAGTTCTAATAACAGATACTCAAACTGATTTAATCAAGAAGATGATTTATTGACTCATAAAGATGGGGAGATCTACTGGGAAGAGTCAGCTTTAAGCAAATTTATGTTGAGGCATTCAAATGGAATGATATATCAGGATTTTCTTTCTCCCCTGCCTTCCTTTTTCCTTCTGTCCCTAACTATCTCTCTCTCTTTCTCTCTCTCACTGACTGACTCTTGATCTCTGTCTCCCCACATCCAGGCTCTGCTTGTCTCAGCTTAGATTTATTTTCAAGCCAACTTCTCCCAGGTAAAAAACAAGAGTCCAGAGCCAACTTAATGCAGTGACTTCATGCTTCAGAGTAAGATATTCTTCCCAACAGATGTAGCAAAAGTCCCAGAGAGATCTTCTATTGGCTAGGCATGGTCACATGGCCATCCTTAAACAAATCACGGTGGCTCAGGCAAAGAGCAAATCACTTGGGTTCGCTACACTTAACTAGAGACTGGGGGAATAGGATGAGACTGATTGTGAGGCCACAATGACATTTTATTATTGTACAATGAGAGAGATTTGTTTTCTCCAAAGAGCTGTTGAGTAGACCCAGAGCAGGGGGAAAAACATTTTCCAGAAAGTCTTCATAGTGTTAATAGTGATTAACATGGATTTGGTGATGGGTGATTTATTTTTACTTTTACTTTAAAAAATTTCCAAGTGATCTTTAGTCATGACCTAATATTTTTTATAATTGAAAAGAAAAATTTAAAAACAGTCCTTGAAAGCACAGTGGGATGGTGAGCCCATCAAATGGTGTATAAATGGGCACATGTAGCCCAAGGACCAGACCAGACCAAGATGTACATGGATTCCAGACTCTTCAGCAATCTGTCCCTTTCCTGGAGCAAAAGCTGTCATGAGTATGCAGTCTGTTATTTTATCCCCGGTGCTCCAGTTTTTAGGGGAAACCACCTAGTCATGTTCAAACTTCCAGAGATGGTCATCCTATGGAAAGGATCCTAAACTGGCAGCCAGGAGACCTGCTGTCTGTCCCAGTTCTGCCCATCACAGCTGCATCAGGTGGTTCAGCTACTTCTGGGCTGCAGGTCCCCATCTATAATCAGAAAGTTTATTTTCAGCTTTAACAATCTGTGATTATTATTTCCGTTTACTGATGGAGTAGCTAATTACTTCATTATAGGATTTTTCAAGACCAGTTACCTCCTGTTTGGTTCAATTAGCAAAATGGTAACATGATTGTCATTGATTTTGACGGTTGGGCTGCCAGGAGAAGAGCCCAGTGGGGAATATTTCAGGATCTTAAGCAGAGTTTGTATTTATTATTCCAAGGTAGTACGTAAAGGAGCACGGCTTGTCATGCATTTCTCAAAATTCTTTATTAGAAAATACTCACTGTCATCATTCTGCAGATGCCTCAGGACTCTTTCATGTTTCCTCTTCAGTTTAGAGCCAGAGGAGAAGGACCAAGCATGGTTAAGTCTGGCTAGAACTAATCCTTTGATTTTTTTTCCTTGCAGAGAATCATAGACTATCAGACAGAAGTTGAATCTCTAAGATCCATCCAACCCTCTTGGATTTAGAGACAACATTTATTGAATATCTTCGAGTATATTCTACATCAAGAACATATGCTGCAAGTCAAACAGAATGTGGTTTGAACACTTGTTCTTTCAATTACATATGTGTGACCTTTGAAGAGTTTCTCACTTTTTTCTGAGTCATCTTTTTATAATTATATTTTTAACCTTTAATACAGAAACATCAATAATACCCACCTTTTAGGCTGTATGCATGTGGTTGGTAGGCAGGATAATGATCTCCCCAAAAACTTCACATCCTAATCCCCAGAATGTGTGCATGTTTCCTTGGCAAAAGATATTTTGCTGATGGGAGTTGAGTTAAAGGATTTTGTGATAGGGAGATTCTCCTGGATTATCCAGGTGGGTCCAGTATATTCACAGGGGACCTTGTAAGTATAAAAGGAAAGTAGGAAAGTCAAAGTCAGAGAAAGAGATGTGACAAAAGAAAGGTTGGAGTGACGTGAGGGCGGAGGGGCTACAAGCCAAGGAATGCAAGAGAGCAGCCTCTAAAAGCTGGAAAAGGAAGGACATGGCCTCTTCCCTAGAGCCTTCAGAAGGAACACAACCCTGATGACCCATTTTAGACTTCTGACCTCTAGAACTGTAAGATAATAAATTTGTGTTGCTTCAAGCTACCACCTTTGTGGTAATTTGTTACAACAACAATAGGAAACAGATACAATGGAGATTGATAATTACATGTACAAATGTCTGGGACATCAGCCTAGGTGGTGCACTGAGTGCTATTGGTTTTGCTGCTGTTACAGTTGTTGTTGGTTTTCTTTCCCTTGCTCATATTTCTTGCCTCTCCTTCCTGTCCCTCATCCTTCTTTACCGTTCTCTTCCTTTTCCTCCTTGTCCTTCTTATTCCATTTTAAATAACAGGAAAGGAAGAAATGAACCAGTATTCAATAAGGACCTGTCAGGCACTCCCTTGGTGATTTTACATGCATAACGTCATTTGATCTTCAAAATGACTCTTTGTGTAAGGTTTTAATATTGGCATTTTATAGATGGAGAATCTGCAGTCTTGTTTCCAGACACACAGAGAGTTAGTGACAGTCTCTAATCCTGAGACTAGATTATCCCATCCCTCCCTCATTGTTAGCAACATAATCTCCATTCTAAACATGGAGTTGTTGACCTGTTACCTGTGTCCTGTGTCCTCTGGCTTGCCAGAGCTCGACTGGGCACAGAACTCCAGCACCATGGCAATGGCATTCCCAGCCTGAGTCATGGCGTGATACCTTGTTGGGCTGAGGTGGCAGATGCTGGGGAGAGATGCTGTGCCCAGGAAGGGGCTATAATCTGTCTGAAGATGTCTCTCTTCTCAAGACATCAAATAGCTCATTCCATCTTTGCCATTTCAAATGAGCCTTCCCTATGAATTGAATAGTAGAACAACTACCATTTATCAAACACCCCCTAGATGTCAGATACTGTGCTAGCATTGTGCGAGCTTTTTAAATCTGATTCCTATTAAAGTTCTTAGAGTTGGGTATTGTTTTTTTCCCATTGATAGGGAGGAAACCGAGGCTCAGAGAGGGGAAGCAGCTTGCCCACTCGCACATGAAGTAGCAGGCTGGTATGAGGCCAGACTTGTCCAGCCTCTACCTCAACGATCCCTACACCAAACAAAGATAGTGACACTTCTTCCCCTAGGCCTTGAATTTCAGACTGCTCTGTGCTACTTTGGCTAATTTTCTTCACCTTCTTGCCCCACCCGAGCCTCTGTCTTCTTGGGCCCCCAGATCATGTGACAGATTTTACATAAGTACCCTCACTGGTGGCTGTGGCACAGAACAGGGGGTATGTACCTTGCTGAAATGAGAAATCCACAGGGCCAAGGTTGGAGGATTGAGGAGTTTGATGCAGATACCCAGCCCTGGCAGGCAGGCAGCCCTCACCTCTGCCACAGGCCTAGCCTGGAAGTGGGGAACCCCAGGTGCTGTCGGACCATCAGCTGTGCAGCTGTGGATCCCACTGTTCTGAGCGTCAAGGACTGCTGGAAGGGTGGCAGGGCAGGCAAAAGGCCTGGCGTTGGAACTGAACTGACCTGGGCTTTCAGGCTGACGCTGCCATTCTGGAACTGTGTGGCTTTGGGCAAGTCGTGTCACATCTCTGAGCCTCAGTTTCCTCTTTTGTAAAATGCGTACGGTAATGCAAGCTTGATTATGTCATAGAGTTATGAGTATCCCACAGCCGGAAGGGGCCATGGAGGTCTGCTTGCCCTACCCAGCATTTAGACCCAGAAGAACTGAAGATCAGAAACAAGGAATTGCCGGTCACCAGGAGTGGGGCTTCTGGGGCAGTGCCTAAAATTATTTCCTTTAAAACATACTGCTTCTCAGGGATCAAACATGATGAGCAGTGAATGGCTGTGCTCATGTTGATGTTAGGACGTGAGGCATTGTGGGCATTTCCTCTGGCCATTTGCCTTCCGGGAGGGCTGGCTGCAGTTGGTCAGGCCAGGACACTGGCAACTCCAGGGCTTTACTCAACATTTCATTCCTCCATTGAATCTCTAGTTACGAGCACATAGAATGATATAAAGCATTTAATATCAAATACGAATGACATATATTTGGTTAATTGAAAAGCTTATAAAATAAGATTCTTATGAAACAATTAGAGAATGTAAAAGTTCCCTGAGACTATGTTTATTGAACTTACCTGGGGCCAAGGCAGGCGAAAGGTTCAAGGTAACTCCCATTTCACAAGGAAAATGGAGCCTGTCAGGTATCCAATCTCTCACTCCTCTGCCTCCCCTCATCTCCACCTCTTTATCTTTTAGCAACAATATGAGGGTTTTCCCTCTTCCTGGGTAAGTTCATTTCTTTCCTGGGATGTTACTTCTCATTTCTTCCAGGTGGTTTCACCATAGTAACTCTATCTCTCTCCAGTTTCTTATTAGGGATTCTTTTAACAGGAAGCCAGTCTACACATTTCTATGCCTGCCATGTGACAGACATGTTTTAGACACTGCTGACACAACTGCAAATCATTCTTCCATCTAAGGAGTCCATATTTAAGAGGAGGCGGACACACAGCTCTAAACAGATCTATGACATACACAGTTACATCAGGCAGTGCAAGGTGTTGCCGGGGAGAACCTGGGAGTAGATAGGGGGGCAACAGCAGGGGCTGGTGGGGGTGCTGAGGCTTCAGGGAGGTGGTGGCTGTGGTGGGCGGGGTTGGTGAGGGCAGTTTCAGGACTAGAAGTCTATCTTAGATTAGGTAGCCAGTGATGGCCTCCATGAGAAGATGATATTTGAATAAAGACCTGAATTTTAAGGGGCCAGACCTACAAAAATCTAAGGGAAGGGACATCCAAGCAGAGGAACTGCAAATGCAAAGGCCTTGTGGCTTCGTTGTCCCCTCCTCTTACTTTGGATGCTCTGGGTTGTGATGTATACTGTCTCGGTTGCTCCTTAGGGGATTGAGCCACAGCCACCCTCAGTGGGAATATGCCTGAGAAACACTTGCTAATAAGTCCCTCTGCACACACCCTCCTCTAGGGGTCTTCTTCTGTGAATTCTCACCTAAGACAGTGAGTATGCATATCTCTCTTAAGGAGTTTTTCTCTAAAGAAAGGCAATTAGGGTCAAGGTGATTGAAATCCCACTGACAACTCACATTCAGCATTTCCCCCAAATTGAACCCATTAACATTTCTTCTCTTCCGAAGTCGCCCTTTTGAGAGAGCGTGGACATATAATTCATCCTGGCACAGAGGCAGAAACCTGGGTTATCCTCAGCTCTTCTCCAGCCAGTCTCCAAACCTTGTTTCTACCTCCTTTGCGTTACACATTGAGGTTGGCAAGGGCTTGACCAAGAATAGTTTAGGTGTCCTTGCTTAAGTGGGAACCACTGACGCATATTCAACCTTGTTTACCCAAAATAGAACTTAAAATAGACCCTGAGCCATTCCATGGGGCTTTGTTCTTGGCAGTCCTTTCCAAACTGTGCACATGTGCATAATGTCAATTTCATGCAGATTTTAAGGAAAAATGGAAAGAGGGAGGGGCTTCCTGCTATGTCCTTGACGACTGTTGCAAAGGGTGAAGAATTACACATTTGTTGTCCTTCCTCCAGGCTCTGAGGAAACAAATACAATCTGTGGGGAGATTCGATGGAACCATAACAAAGAACAAGGGCAATAGGTGAGATTTTAGAGGGGAAATTAATTAAGCCAAACTAAAATTAGTGATTTGGGGTCTGGGATGCTGGGGAAGGCTGGGCTGTGGAGAACTGGAGCAGAGAAAGGAAGCACACTGGCAGGGCGCTGACTCAGGGTCCAAGATTAATTTTCATTCACGATCTAATTATGTAGTACGAGCTGCCACTCTGCCAGTTCTTGTCACACAGGGGAGGAGAAAAGGATGCAGCTCTGGAAGCTGGGGGTCTTGCTTCTAATTTTCATTTAAAATGGATAATGAAAAGGCTCCCTCTGTTCTTTTCTGATTATTATTTATCATTTTTATCTTTTTAAAAGAGCTGTTCTCTTCCAGATTGCTTCCTCCTTCCTAGTCAAATAGCCAATTTGCTTTCTTGTGATCTGAATATAAAAATGCCAGGTGTATTCCTACTGGGTATATGACTTATACCGGTTAGAATGCTGCATGAAGAGTCTTTATTTAGTTCACTTATTTATACTGCTTACTCTGAGCGGGCATCTCTTAAGATACTGCTGTCTTGGCAATGGGTGCAATCAAGGGAAATGTGATCTGGCTTAAAGTCATATACTTCTCACACTAGCCCAAGGAGCTAGGAACTAATATTAGCTCCAATTCTATAGATGTGGAAACTGGGGTTAGAAGGTTTAAGCAAATTTTCCAAAGTCATATGGTTAGTGAATTAATGGAACCTGAGATTCAAAGCCAGGATTCAAACCCCATGGCTTCTTCAACGAATATGTTGTCTTGCACACTGATGACGTCTGAATCTGCTCACCCCACCCTACCTGAGGAAGCATAGCCACACATCTAGGTTGGTTTAGCACAAACATTTCAATACTGCTTTCATTAAGCATTACAACAAAAAGAACAATTAGAAGCTTATTTTCTAGGCTCCTTAGCTTCTATTAAAAATTGTTTTGTTAGCTATCTGCTTCCTTTGGGTAAATCTCAAAAGAATTCCAGATATGGCACTGGGGTTCCTGCATGTTATGAACCTATCTTACCTGTCCAGACTCACCTATTCTCACCCAGCGTCACCCCCATCCTCATGTTTCATGGTTGACTCAATGAACAATCCAGACACAGATGCAAAGAGACATTACTAATAGTAAGGACAAAGTGGAAGCCAAGAATTATTGGAGCCCTAGAGAGTAAGTAAGCACGGTGAACTGTGGCCTCTGGGCCCAGACTACCTGGGTTTGAATCCTGGCTCTGTAGTGTACAAGCTGGATGAACTTGGAAATTTACTTACCCTCTTTGGTCCAATTCTTCATTTGAAGCACAGGTAATAATAATCATACCTTTCTTATGTGGTTAAGTAAAATAACATACAAACACTGTTCAGAACAGTGTCTGGTACAGAGCCGTTGTTATATAATTATTGGTTACTATTATTATTTTCATCAGACTGATCTGGGTTAGAATTGTCTCGCAGATTCCGTTTTCTCTTCTTTAAAGCAGGATATAATTATCACCTCTCTCATTTGATTGATACGAGAAGTGGGATAACGCATCTAAATACCAAACACAATATTTGGCACATCGTAATAATGCGTGAGCTATAAAATGCAGAACGTGATCTTTATTCCTGAATTTCTTCTCTCCTACTCAAGACCCTTGACATTTTCCAAACCCTGCTGAGGTCTCACCTCTTTCAGGAAGTAGCTCATGGTCTGGTCTCTGCTCTTTCCTCCTTACCTCCTTGGGCCCCTCCTTTCATTGTGGCTGAACTCTCTTCACTGACCACTGTCCTGTTGTGGCCGTCATCTCTACATGGTGACATGTGGGTGGTCAATGGTCATTCACTTCCAGATGTCACTAAACATTCAGAAGTAGACACACGATCTCTGCTCTCAAAGAGCTTGTGACAAATGAGGACATAAGTTAAGCTCATAGAAAATAGCTAGAGACTATTGGAATGTTTTTTAGAATCCACTGTATTGTAGACTCTAAGGGATATGTCATTTGGACGTGTATTTGGAAGCTATTTGTAGTGTCCTCATTTTGTTTAATTTACTCTGATGAGCACCTAAGATATAAAATATAATAAAACACTTTGCTTTAAAATTACTCGTCTGCTGGGGCGACACTGACGCGTTTACTCAATTACACTGGTATTAATTGAAAGCCTAGTGTCACAGGAGTGCTCTTAAAAAACAAAACAAAACAAAACAAAAAAAATCATTGTGTAGCTTACACTGCAGTGGTAGTAAACATGATAATTGCCTATAGTGACATGTATAATGGATAAAATGGAGCACAGTGATAGGTTAGGATACCCAGAAATAGAGAGTGTGGAGCTACTTTAGATTGGTGCCAGGGAAGGCCTCTGCAAAGAGATGACATCAATGCTGAGAAGGAGCAACCTCTTAGGAAACATTGGCAGAGGAAATTTTAGTAAAGTCTCAGGATACAAAATCAATACACAGAAATCAGAGGCATTCATATACACCAACAATAATCAAATCGAGAACCAAATCAAAGTCTCAATTCCCTTCACAATAGCAACAAAGAAATTGAAGTACCTAGGAATATACTTAACCAAGGAGGTAAAAGACCTCTACAGGGAGAACTATGAAACACTAAGGAAGGAAGTATCAGAGGATGTAAACAGATGGAAATCCATTCCATGCTCGTGGATCGTCAGACTCAACATCATTAAAATGTCTATACTACCCAAACTAATCTACAGATTCAATGCAATACCTATTAAAATCCCATCAACATTCTTCACGGATATAGAAAAAATAATTTTACGCTTCGTATGGAACCAAAGAAGACCCCGAATATCAAAAGCAATTCTAGGCAACAAAAACAAAATGGGAGGCATTAATATGCCAGATATCAAACTATACTACAAAGCTGTAGTAATTAAATCAATCTGGTACTGGCATAAAAATAGGAATATTGACCAATGGAACAGAACTGAGAATCCTGATATAAAACCATCCTCATATAGCCATCTAATCTTTGACAAAGCAGACAAAAAC
>VSMD01141546.1:0-27746 GCA_008750895.1 Mirza zaza | reverse complement strand
TCTGTTTAGGAATTCTGTTGCCTCCTGCGTGATCTTAGGGAGGTTGTATGAATCCAAGAATTTATCCATTTCATCTTCGTTCTGTAGTTTTTGGGCATATAGATTTTTATAATAGTCAAAAATAATGTTTTGTATTTCTTTGGTATCTGTTGTGATCTCTCCCTTTTCATTTCTTATTGAGTTTATTACAGTCCTTTCCCTTTGGGTCCTTGTCAGTCTAGCAAGAGGGCCATCGATTTTGTTTATCTTTTCAAAAAACCAGCTTTTGGTTTTGTTGATTTTTAGTATAGTTCTTTTGTTCTCCATTTCATTCAGTTCTGCTTTGATCTTTGTTATTTCTTTTCTTCTATTAGGATTGGAAATTGTTTGCTCCTCTTTTTCCAATTCCTTGAGCTTATTCATTAGGTTGTCAGTATCTAAGCTTTCTGTTTTTTGGATGTGAGCGTTAATTGCTATTAGTTTTCCTCTTAGGAAAGCTTTTGCTGTATCCCATAGGTTTTGGTAAGAGGTCTCGCCGTTATCATTTTGTTCAAAGAAATTCTTGATTTCCCTCTGAATTTATTCCTTTACCCAGTAATTTTTCAATAATAGATTGTTTAGTTTCCATGATTTTGTGAGGGGTTGAGTGTTTCTATAGGAATTGAACTGTAGTTTTATACTGTTATGGTCAGAGAAGATACAAGGTACAATTTCTATTTTCTTGAATTTTTTGAGATCTGATTTGCGGCCTAGAATGTGATCAATTTTGGAGTAGGATCCATGGGCTGCTGAAAAGAATGTAAATTCAAGTTTGTTTGGGTGGAATGCTCTATAGATGTCTGTCAGACCTTTTTGATCAAGGGCTTTATTCAGGTCCATTATATCTTTGCTTATTTTCTGTTTGGAGGATCTATCCAGATCATTCAATGGAGTGTTGAAGTCTCCTACTACTATGGTAGTGTTATGTAACAAGGTGTTTATATTAGACAAGGTTTGCTTTAAGTAATTGGGTGCTCCTTTATTGGGTGCATAGATATTAAGAATTGTTAAATCTTCTTGTTGGATCTTCCCTTTCACCATTATATAATGGCCATCTTTATCCTTTTTTACTTTTGCTATTTCAAAGCCTATATTATCTGCAAATATTATAGCTACTCCAGCTTTCTTTTGACATCTGTTTGAGTGGATGATAGTTTTCCATCCCTTGACCTTCAGCTGGCGGACATCTTTGTGGGTTAGATGTGTTTCCTGTAGACAACAGATGCTAGGTTTGTGCAATTGTATCCACTCTGCCAGTCTATGTCTCTTCAGAGGGCAATTTAAGCCATTTATATTTATTGAGAGGATTGAAATTGGAGGAAGATTACCATTCATATTGTTGGGTGGAGTCTTGTTGCTTTGTCTTACTCCTTGGGCCATCTTTTAGTTCGAGCTCTAAACTTTAATTCTTTGACGATTTCACTTTGAGAAGTGTCTACTGCCCTGCTCGGTTAGAAATGCAGGTCTAAGAACTTCCTGTAGGGATAATCTGGTCTTTGCAAATTCCTTCAGTGATTGCTTGTCTGAGAAGGACTTTATTTCTTCCTCATAGATGAAACTTAATTTTGCCGGATAAAGAATTCTAGGTTGGGCTTTGTTCTGTTTTAGAAGATTAAGGATAGGTACCCAATCCCTCCTGGCTTGTAAGGTTTTAGATGAGAAGTCTGCTGTTAGTCTGATAGGCTTACCTTTATAGGTCATTTGCTGCTTTGGTCTCGCTGCTCGGAGAATTGTTTCTTTCACGTTTACTTTGGTCAGCCTAATAACCACGTGGCGAGGTGATTGCCTTTTCACATTGAGTCTCCCTGGAGTTATGTGTGCTTCCTGTATTTGGATGTCAAGATTTCTGGCTAGGTCTGGCATATTTTCCTCCAGTATCCCGTGAAATAAATTTTCCAGCCCTTGTGAATGTTCCTCTTCCCCTTCTGGAATCCCAATCAGTCTGATATTTGGTTTTTTAACATAATCCCACATTTCCTGTAAACTTTGGTCTTGTTTCTTGTTTCTGTGTTCCCTTTCTTCCTCTGATTTGTTTAGAGCATAGGCATAATCTTCAGGTTCTGAGATTCTTTCTTCTGCATGGTCTATCCTGTTCTTTAGGCTTTCCACTGAATTATGAAGATCCTTGATTGTTTCCTTCATTGTCAGAATTTCTGTTTGGTTTTTCTTGATAGTCTCAATTTCTTTGGAGAATCTTTCATTCATTTCTTGTATTGTTCTTGTGGTTTCTCTATGTTGTGATTCTATTTTCTCTTCAATTCCAATCAGTTTTGTAGCGATCCATATTCGGAAATCTTCCTCTGTCAGTTTACTCAAGTCATGTAAGTTGGTGTCAGACGATGGAAAATGATTATTTTGCTTTGGAGGTGACTTTTCTCTCTGGTCCTTCATGCTTCCTGTAAACTTACGCTGGTTCTTTCTCATCTGGATGTTTTATTGAGGATCGGAGATGCAGGGAATGGATTATAAGCTAAGATCAGCGGTGCTTGGGCTGCCAGGGGCCACTGAGGGTCTCCACTGAGGGGTGACGACTATCCCTTTTCTGTGTGTCACCAATGGAGCTTTAGCCAGACCCCTGGGGAAGATCCACAGAGGATGGCGCTAGCCCTCTCTTGCGCCCCTTCCCTGGCAGAGCTCAAGCAGCTGGAGTCTGTAGACTAGTTCCACTGAGGGAGTGAAAACTTTCCGCACTCCAGTGGTAGTTCTTGGGCCGCTGGAGACCCTTGGGAAGGGTCCACGGAGGATGGCTCTTCCCCCCGCCTTCTGCCCCTTCACTGGCAGAGCTCAAGTGGCTAGGGTACGGGGGCAAGTTTCGTTGAGGGGTGAAAATTATCCACATGCCTCCGTCCCTGGCGGCAGGGCTTGGACCGCCCGGGACGAGAGCTACTGGCACGCACCCGCAGTCTAAGCTGCTGGAACTCTGCGCTGAGTATCAGCGGAGGCTGGGACCCACCGGCAAGTCCACCGCGGAACGGGAACTAAAACGTGCACCTGCAGTCTAAGCTGCTGGAACTCCGCGCTGAGGATCAGCGGAGGCTGGGACCCGCGGGCAAGTTCTGCCGCGGACGAAAGCTGCCTGCGCGTCCCGCAGCTGCGGAGCTTGTGTCTCTGGAGATCCCAGGAGGTTCCCGGAGGATGGCTCTCACTCCCCTCTTCCGCTCCCTCCCTTGCAGCGCTTGGGCCGCCGCCCAAGTCCACCTGGTTACTCAGTCAAATAAGCAACCTGTCTCACTTTTCTGTCCCTTCACAAGCAAGGCGTAAGCCTCTAGTGTTTATAGTTCTCCCAGCAATGGCGACCTTACACCGTGCCCTGGAGATTTCAAATTACTTTCGGCTCCTGCCTCCTCTCCAGCCTGCCTGCCCGTCCGTGTTACCTCTTCACGCTGTCTTCAGGCACTTCTCTGCTTACGTGGGTATGGAGGTCGGTGAGGGAGAAGCTGTTCTCCTGTAGGAAGGAGCGCACGGCCGTTTGGCTGGCCGCTAAGCACAGCCAGCTTACACTCCAATCCCCGCAGTACCACTTGGATTCTCGGAGCTTCACAGTAAATCCACTGAATCACTTTCTTCCTTTTCCCGGCGCTGCTGCCCCTCGAAGCTTCCCTGTAGTTCCGTGAAGCTGATCCTGTAGGAGAACTACCCGCTCGAGTGATTCAGGCCGCCTTCTTCACCTCCCACTCGGACAATTGCTGGTGGCCGGGATCCCAGCACAGCCCCCCAAGCCCAGAGCGAGAGGGTGAAGTGTGTGAGCGGGGAGCGCGAGCAGACAGCCCAGCGTGCTGCCGCCGCCTTCCTCGCCAGCCGGCCAAGCCCAGCGAGGGGAAGTTGGCCGCGGAGCCGAGCGCTGAGGAGCCGCGGATGGAGGGAGAGGCGCGGGGCCCGCCTTGTGGTTCGCTCCGGAGGGCTTGATACAAATTCGAGCACGCCACACGGCTAAATAAAATTCTTCTTTGTAGAAGACTTCCAGCTAATAAATGTAAGAATCTGAGATTTTACTCTACTTACAATCCCAGAAGTTAGCCTGCTAGAGTTTTGTGGATGCTGGCAGCAGACATGAGACTCCTAGACAACAGCAAAAGGACGATTTATTTCTTAAATCAATAGCAGTAGCTATCTTCTTACACTGGTTCCCTAAACTCTAATTCCCACCGGGTAATGTAATGGGAGTCATGTGACTTCATCATATGCAGTGAATTGTGTTAAAGGAGAGGAATCTTGAGCTTCAGAATCAATAATCTTTTATAGTGGACTTCAAACAAATTTATTTAACTTTTGCTCCAGAGGAAGTGATTATCTTTATTAGAGTGGACAGCAAACCAACCTGTCCTCTGCTCCAGAGAAAGTTGCCATCCCTGTCTCTTGAACTCATTTATTAAACACATATCCCTGAAAAGATATGCTAGAGCAAAGGCCATCAGCACCACTGCTCCAAAGATGTGAAAGGAATGCAGGAGATCGATGAATCATTGTCTCCCAACAATAAATGAAGAAGGAATATGGAATGGGAAAATCACCATTTTAAATTCCTAATAAAATAATATATCTAATTAGTGATTACCAGTGTATGGAAAACAATTAAGGCAATAATTGGTGAGAAACTTATAAGGAATGAATTAAGCTGACAACACCTAAGTCCACTGAGCAAAGTCAAAATCATGAAAAGTGAAATAACCATATATCATGTGCCTCCTACTATGATTCAATAGAAAGCACAAAGCAATGCCTGTATTATATTCTTGCAAAAATAATTTAGTCTGAATATCAGCAAGCCTCTAGATCTAACTACTTGATTAGAGAAAGAATGAAAGTGTAGCATTTAAAAAAAATTGTTAATGTAAGCATCAGAAAGTGGAAAATTCTGTAGGTCAAATATCCCAGTTTCATCACTAAAGACATTTTAAAAAATTGTGATGTGAAACTTAAAAAAAAAGGAGACATATCAATGAAATGCATATGTATATCTTGCTCTGATTCTCATATGAATAAATTAACAGAAAAAAGATTTATTTGAGAAAATCATGTTAATTATATCATAAATTTCTTATTAGGCACTAAAGAACTAAGATTAATTATTTTAGATATATGTTAAAAATAATGATATTAATTTTAAGAGTCTTTATTTTTAAAAGATATACTGAAGTAATCTATGGGCAATAGGATGCCCAGGATTCACTTTAAAATATTTCATCAAAGAAAGAAAGAAAAGAGGGAGGAGAAGAAGGAAAGAAAGAAGGAAAGAAAGAAGTAGGTGTGGGAGGAAGTAAAAATTAAATGGAAGAAGATTAATAAAATATTGATAAAATATATATCTTAATAAAAAATATAAAGGTATAGAGACACTGGAAGGTTTTGGGGTAGAGTGTCACAAGGTTGAATAAAATAAGCTCTAAAATTATAGTGTAAGCACTACACCCAAACTTTATATGGTTTACAATTTTCCCAACTGTCAGACTGCTAAAGATAAATATGAAAGACACAGAAGTGGAAATCAGGCCAGATTTACTGAGATATAACAAAACAACAACACAATTATGTGAGGATTAAGTCAGGGAAAAGAAAAATGCATCAGAACCATTTTGTAAGAAGTGAAGGCCTGTTTAAGATCCATTGATTTTAAGGAACCAAAGGAGTTCAGGTTTCAAAGACAGAGTTCCACTCTGATAATACTTGATTGTCAAATTTCAAGAATCTGTACAAATTTTGTAAACTTGGTCTATCTTAAACATTAAAGAGAAGGCTGACTTACTGTGCCACATCAATAATCTATGCCAAAAAATAGGAAAATTATGTTGAACGTGATATGTGAACCTAGCTTTATTCACATTAGCAGCAAGACCAGCAGTTGCTCAGGTATCTGACTAAGAGGAATTGTGGGTGTGGAGGTGAGGTACATGAGGTTCCGGGAGTCAGAGCAGAGCCCCTAGAAGAGCGGAGAGTTGAGTTATGGGCTTTGTTCCCTTGTTATTCCCCACTGAAGCCCCTCTGAATAAGCACCATTCCCCTTTCTAAACTTGTGATGCCTCCTGTTTTTATGGCCAAACACACTCAGTCTGATTTATGGTAATTTGCTTCTTCCTGCACAAAAGGGAGAATTGGACCAAATGCTGTTTTGATTCTGGCCAAAGGATTTTTCAAGCCTGAAGAGATCACTTCAAGTTCTTGCTTCTATTTTCTGGCAGGACTGCTCTTTAGTTATTTCAAATATATGTATATGCTTTCCGTTCAGTAGAGCAGCCGCTGCCCTCTCTGGATGGTCCATCTTTATGAGTCATGATGTTTACAGGTAACTTAATAAGGTGTGTTTCTCTTGTGTACTGAATTTTAGCTTCTAAGTGATTCAGTTGATTGAAGTGCCTCATCCATCACTGAAGATTTTGCTTTTCTCTATAAATTCTTGTTTACTGCTTCTTCAACATATGCTTTGTAGTATTTTAGATTGCTCCACACTTAAATTATATATCACTTTGGTATTTAAATCAATGAATTTAAACTACTGCATAATGAATACTTTCAATTAGCCTTCACTTACGGAAGATGATATAATTAAACATGTTTGTTTGATCCGGTCTTGCAAATGAATCTATACATTTACATTAGGTCTCTATGAGATGAGTTAATCCTCTTGAGCTTTCTATAACTATTGGAAGAGGCTGTCAGTTCTATAACCAAGTCAGCAGTCTCTCACTTCTCATCCTGTCTTCAAACTGCCCTCCTTTCTTAGTTCTTTTCTTTTCTCTATCCCTTTATTTCTCCCCTAACTCTATAGCCTTTTTTCCTCAATTTCTTCTATTGCATGACTATAATGTGTGCCAGACACTATGCTAAGTACCAAAAATAAAATATTAAGTAATTCAGAAGCGAAACTTGACTTATGTTTCTAACCAGGCACCAATTAAGCTTGCTATCACTTCCTATGTCCTAGGGTCTTGCAGTATTGGTCAGGGAGGTCTTGTGCACGTTGAAGGGGAAAAGCAATTTTGAAGAAGGTCAGTATGCTCTAAGCTGCTGAGAAGTTGAGATGAATGAGAATTATAGGCATCTAAATGGAATGATTTCATACATGCTATTTCATCACTAGAAGTTCAAGTTGAATCTTTTTACATATCTTCCAGGTCTCTCTTTAATATTCTCATGCTTCGCCCTACCTTCTTGAATATATGGCATATAGTTAAAAACTGTTTTATATTCCAGTTTATTAATTCTATTATCTGTGTAATATCTTTATTTTAATCTATTGATTGATTTTTCTCTTCATTATGGGTTATATTTTCCTGATTCTTTTAATGTCTTATAATTTTGATTAGATGCCAGACATTAGGGTTTTATTTTTTTGAATACTCTGTAATTCTGTAGTCTTTTAATAGTGAGCTTTGGACTGGGATGCAATTAACTTAATTGGAAACAGTTTAAACCTTTTAAGGCTTGCTTTTAATCTTTGGTAGGTAGGACCAGCAGTTTTAAGACTAGGGCTAATTTTGTTCCACTACTGAGATAAAAACTTTCAATGGTCTATATAGGTTTTCCTCTCTAGCTGATGGGAACCCCAGCTATTCTGTCCTTTGTGAGCTCTGTGGACTGTGTCACCTTCTCCTTTCTGGTAGTTTTATCTCAGCATTCAGCATTTTCTTTTCATGTGCTGAATTCACATGCAGTACTCAACTGATGGCTCAAGGGGAATATTTTGCACATTTCAAGCGCTTTTTCTCCATGCGGCACTTTCTTCCTCATGTTCCTCTCCCCTCTTCATCCATCTCTCTCCTCCTTGTACTGTGCTTGGCAAGTTCTGGCCAAACTGGCCTTCTGAATTCTAAAATGAAGGAATCTGCTGACTCTGTTTGGGTTCTTTTTTGATGTGCTGTGCTGTGTGCTTCTCCAAGCTTGCCTGGAAACTGTCTCCAGGTAATCATAGGAACCATCTTGTTTCTTTCTCTTATCTCAGGGATCACTGCCCTGTGCTGAAACAATTGTTTCATATATATATTCTTTTCAAAGGTTTTAAATGTTTAAGGAAGGAGGGCATACCAATTTTTGTTACTCCATAATGGCAAGAAACATATACATGTATTTCAATCCTCATAGCAAGGAGCTGTTACTATATCCGTTTCTTTGTCTTTTAGCGCTTTTTTTTATAGCATATTACAGGGGTACAAATGTTTAGGTTACATATATTGCCTTTGCCCCATCTGAGTCAGAGTTTCAAGTGTGTCCATCCCCCAGATGGTGCGTACCACATCCATTAGGTGTGAACATACCTATACTCTCCTCCTCCCTCCCATCTGCCTGACACCCGATGAATGTTATTACTATATGTGCACATAAGTGTTAATCAGTTAATACCAATTTGATGATGAGTACATGTAGTGCTTGTTTTTCCATTCTTATGATACTTCACTTAGTAGATTGGGGTTGAGCTCTATCCAGAACAATACAAGAGGTGCTAGATCACCATTGTTTTTTGTGGCTGAGTAGTACTCCATGGAATTCATATACCACATTTTATTAATCCACTCATGGGTCGATGGGCACTTGGGTTGTTTCCACATCTTTGCAACTGTGAATTGTGCTGCTATAAACATTTGAGTGGTGATGTCCTTTTTATAGAATGCCTTTTTTTTTTCCTTTTGGGTAGATGCCCAGTAATGGGATTGCTGGACCAAATGGTAGTTCTCTTTTTGTTCTTTGAGGTATCTCCATATAGCTTTCCACAGAGGTTGGAAAAGTTCCCTGGCCTTGCTAGAAATCAAGATAACCAGATACTATATCCATTTTGATAAATAAAAGAGCTGAAACTTATTTAGAATCAATAACTTGCTCAAAATCACATATTTAGTACAAACAGAGCAAATAAGCAAACCCTATTCTCTCATATAGAGATTCATATGTATTAATATTTTACACTCGCATTACACCACACATTCTTGACCTTACAAAATAGCATTTGTAAGGTAAAATGGATAGAAACTGGTTTCTAAGAATTCAGAAATAGATGGTTCCCTATTTAAAATGGTAAATATAGACTTATTTATTTTTACAAGAAGTATAGTAGTGAAGGAAGAAAAAGAAGACAATTTGAAATAAAGGAAAGGAATGGTAACCTGAAAAGAGTGTGTTAAAATTGTGGGAAACTTGTATGTCACATGTAGGTGCTTTTAACCTGACTGCTCACTAGTCATGGCAGAGACTAGCAGTGCCTCTCCTACCCACAGCTTAAAAGACTCAAAGGGTACAGAGAGTTCTATAAAAGGAGTGTAATGAAATTCCTGCTGGAAGAGGTAAGAATCAAGACCCTGAAACACTCATTCAGGATGCAGAAGAATAAAAATCACCAAGGAATTTATTGTGGTGAGATTGTGGGGAGCGGAGGGGAGGGGTGAAAATGGACAAGCTGAGTTTCCAGGACAGTGAGAGGATAGTTGCAGTCAGAGCAGAGAGTCTCAGCTTGCTCTCTCTGTTCCTCCATATCATTCCCACAAACATACACATCAGAAGAACAGTCTGCTAATGACAGGCCAGGACTACCCATTGGCTTATCTCCCCTGCATTCCCTGGCACGAACCCCCAGCTATTGTCCTATATGGTTTACTGTACTATCTTTACTAGGAAACTTGGAATTTTTGAGTGAAAACCATTAGGAATATAATTATAAGACAATCAATAGATATTTGATAATTCTGTCTGTGAACAAATAAGCTCAGTTTTTGTATGCTACAGGAATCTGAAGAAGAATATTTCCCTTGGTGTCTCTCTCTTCTATATTATTCTCAGGAGAAATGCTTCATCCTGCCATCCCTTTGGGGATTTGTATCAGCCATCGCTCCTCCAGACACACACCTTCACCCTTCTGTGAAAAATAGAGAAGCTCTGAACTATGAGTAGACGAGGATTTAATTCGTGTTGCTCCTTTGAACTTTCATTGAATGTCTAGTTTATCACAACTTTTCATTAACTCAACCCCCCCACCCCGACACACACACACACATAACGACCATTGGATAATCACAATATCATTGATGTGTAACAGTATATTTGGATACAAGAACAGGCTTGGCTATGAACTATATGTTGCCTAGCTGGAAGAATAAAATGAAAACCATTCCATTGGAAGGATCTTCAGATCATCTGGTTTTCTTATCATAGGGCTATTTGAGAAGAAGAGTATTTTACGGAAACTAGAGTCCTAAAAAAAATGAGTCTACTCTTAGGAAGTCATTTCAATTGATAAGAAAATAAATTAGTATTTCCAGGTCATAGGTTACTCATCTATAAAGCAGGATAAACTACCTGACTTATTTACCTTACTGACTACCATTGCCCTTCTTTTTGTGCGGAGCCCGTGCTTGTTGCAAAGGTGTCAGCATGGTCATAGCCAGAGCAAGGGGGGAAAGACAAGACGACCTGGTATGAGGAGGAGGTATATAATGATGATATCGCAGACTTTGCAGAATATTGTACTTACTACGAGAAAAAAAAAAAAAACAAAACAAAACAAAAAAAAAACAGTCAATCACACCTGAGGGACCTGAGTACTAACTTTGGGTGGAGTTATAGGGAGTTTCTGTTTTCTATGAAGGTTAATCTTATTAATTTTAGAGTTTTGGGCAGTTTTCTCCCCTGAGTTTGATAAACACTTTGGAACCAACTCTAAATTACTTAGTGCAAAGTTCAAAATTTGAATGCTACTACCCTTCATTTATATACCACCCAGGCTATTTTTTAATATTGAATATTTTTGAAATATAGAATATGAATAGGGCTCCAAATACCCTGCCTGTGTTACTCCATGCCAATGTCTAGACCTGCCTTTCTCCTATATAATTGCGGAGATGAAAATAGGTCTATGTAGGGATAGGTGCAATAAAGCTTTAACTGATAATACCCTTGAGGAAAAAAAAGTATTTTAATGCAGCAGGAGAAATGATACTCAATTCCATCCACCCAGAGTATTTAATCCTTATGCACTTGCCCAGAAAGACTCAGAATCCAAGTAAGATACATATACTAACAGGTTTTGACACGTGTATGGAAAAGACATGCAAATGAAGAGGAAGGTGACAGGGTAAAGAGTAGCCAGATTTTTTTTTCCATTTTATGGGTAGAAAATATGACAAGATATATAAAGGGGTCCCAATGACATATATCAGATGTTACCCAAGATATAAACTGAGTGCAATTCATTTTTTTTGGTCAGAACATAATTATAACATTGATTTCTATAGAGGGTATCTAAAAAAAAGTGCATAATAAAAGAAAGTCCAGTCCTACCCAAAGAAAGTCAACTGCAGTCAGCTAAAGTAAAGGTATTATAGGAATTGATGGCTTCTCTTTAAACAATGGCAGAGAAGCTATTTGACATTTCAAAAGAAGAAAAATATAAAGCAAGGGGTTTTGGCAAGAAATGGATACAAATGAAATTTATTTAATATAACAAAACAGAGAATAAAATAGCTGGAGATAAACACTTTTTTTAATAACCCAGAACATAGCAGGAAGAAATGAATTTTGAGGAAAGGGAATAAGATTTTGTTGCTTCTAAACAGGTATATATATCTATATCTACTCCTGAAGTCCATAGAAAATAAAGGCAAACAGCAGAAGAGAAGCATGAAAGCAAGGAGAAAACAAGAATAAAGGGACAGGGCAGAGGAAATGAGGCTAATTGGCTCATTGGGGATTAGACCCAAGCCCTTGAAGAAGAAATTCAAGAGTGGGAAAACAGACAGCCAAGTGGAAATGGAATCAAAGAGACAAGGGAGAGTGTGGCCAAAGAAAGCCTTAAAGACTCATTAAAATACCTATATTTATGTGTGTCAATGTAAATTAGATGTGTCCAGGCAATATAAACCTCCTAGGGACTGAGAAGATTGGTGTTGAAGCCTAATGAGCCATGAAAGAAGGAAATTCATATGCTTCTTATTTTATAAAAAAAAGTTTTAATTTCATAGGAATTTATTACATATTAAGACTTTTTATTTAACAACTGTTTTGTAAAGTTCCCTTCACTTGTCCTGAATTAAAATTCATACATAATTTAGCTTAAACATATATAAACTTTTAAAAGTCAATACAATGTCCTAAATATAATATGAAGAAGTAAGAATTTATAATAATATTTCAGCATGTTAATGCTCAATAATGATAGTAGTTGGAAACCTATTATAGCAAGATACTTCCTAGAGTCAGTGGGAATTTAACAGAAACAAATGTGAGCTCATAGGGAAATCTTGTAATGACAACTCAGAATGCAATCAGTGGTGAGATTTCTTAAAAGTGATTAAAACTCTTGGTAATTTCTGTCAAACTTATCATATCTAGATTTGTACCTTATACTGTACTTATTCCTAGTAAATCAATACAGATAAATGTTCATATTTGGAGATAAAATAAGTACAAAACTCTATGTATTTATTTGTAACATTAAGAACCCTGGATCAGATAATTAGAATTAGAATTTCCCTATGAACTTTTAAAATGTCTTAGGGTGTATGTGGGAGGAACAATATTACCCATTTCATAGCCATTATATAATGAGTCTGTCTTCAGAGCCCTTCACATTAGCCACTAAAACTAGTTAGTCATAAGGGGTAAAACTTTAGGATTAACAAGTAATGTGGGAATTCTTAAAATATGGGATTTGAATTGGTGTGGGTCACAAATAGGGACCAAAAAAAAAAAAAAATCAGTTCTATTATTGTATGGGTTCTCTAAAGGAAAAACAAAAGATAAGCATTATATAAAATCAGCTGTATCTTATGAATACAATTTTAAGAAATAATGTTGGAAGTCAATTTTAATTTTAACAGAAAATGTGCAAGAGTTGGAAGTAACAAAAAGTCCTATCAAACCAGGCACTAAAAGTAATTCTGTAAGAAGGTAGAATCAACAGGCGAGTATGTGTGTTTACGTGCGTGCAAAGTGAAGAAACCATTGGACTTACATCCAAAAAAGGAAAGTAAGCCTTCAAATATGAAAAGGAAGTTGTTTTTTAAAAATATTTCTATGACAATAATAAGAATTATTTTCTCCTAAAATGGAAATAAAAGAAGAAATATAGGATGGACTAACCCCAAGTATAAATTCTATGTAGTTCATCAGACAAATATTTACCGCATGTTGGATTCTGAACCAAGCTCTGTGGAAATGAAAAAATTGAATGACAGCCTCTCATTTCATAAAGTTCAAGTCCATTGGAAGAAACAGGTGCATATAATAGCTAACATGTTGCAAAATGTGCTGAAGTGACAGGATCTAAATTTCTTGGCAAGCTGCTTAATAGATTAGAACCAAACTTGTGATCCACCTTTAACAAATATAGGAAATTGTAAAGCCTGAAATTTGGCTCCAAATTGTTGAAAATCCTCTCATTTATTCCTTAACATTAACCCTGCTTTTAATGGACAAAGATAAGGATGCCCAGGATATAGAATCCCCAACTGCAATTTGTATATTCAGTCCTTTGGTGAACCTTCTCAGAGGACATTTGGAACACAAGAAGAGTCCATTGGTTTCCTCTCAATCCTCAGTGTATTTTCACAGGCTATTACACAAAGTTGCAACATAGCTGAGCCACAAAGACATAATTTATCCCTGTGGCTAAGTCTATACTAAAATCAGGCTTAATGTATGCTTCTTTTCATTTAAGCCCCACTCTAATTTCTGTTTTGCCTTTTACCATTTATCTCAGGTAGCACTACAAAATACACCTGAAGTACATACTTCAAGGACAATTAAGGTGGAGAAGGTGGAAATGATCTTATTAAATAACCTGATATGTATGCTAGACAAACCAAATAGAAGGAGAAATGGGTTAGAGATAAGCATAGATTTTCAGTGCCCATGTTTCATGTATCTACTGCTGTATAATAAACCAGCTCAAAATTAATGGCTCATACCAACAACAATAATTTATTTTGCCCCTAAAACTGCAATGTAGGCAGGATGTATGTAACAGGAAAGGCTCATCTCTGCTCCATCTGGTGTTTCAGCTGGGAAATTTGAATGGGAATGGATAATTCACTTTTACAATGGCTTCTCTCACATGGCTGACTTATTGGTGCTTCCTGGCAGCTCTGTGCACCAGGGACCTCAGTTGCTTTCATGTGGACCTCTTCATGAGGCTGCTTGGGCTTCCTGAAAGCAGAGAAGCTGGATTCTACAAGTGACTGTTCAAAAATCCTCAGCCGAAAAACCTGGCAGAGTCACTTCTCCTATACTGTTCAAAGCTTTTATTAAAGAGCCTGCTGAGACTTAAGGGAGGGGAACGTGAACTTTATCATTCAATGGAAAGAGTGGATCCCTTTGGTCTGCCACAACCCAGGAGCCATTGGAATCTCCCAAAGAGCATCAGAAGCAACACCATAGTAAATACAAGGTGGCCTGAATACTAGAAAGTATTTATTAAGGCCCCAAAATGGGAACATCCTTTATAATTTAGGGGTTCAGAGGAAGATGGGCAGGAACATGTATGGGGACTAGACCATCTGTAGAATGGACATGGTTGGGGAAGCTTAGGAGCCATGATCAGGTGGAGTGCTAACAAGTTTTTGGATAGAATTATAATCACTTCATATTTAATCAGTGATATCAACGAGAATCTACCTCAGTCAAAAATCTGATTAATTTGGTTGGCCCATGTACCTCTTTCTTTTACTAACAAACTTTCATGTCTATATTCTCATAAACAATCTTCTTAAGTATAATGGAAAAAGAACAATAATAAAACTGCCTAAGACATCTGAACATTTTGTGATAGTAGTTATAGAAAAAATGAAGTAACTGTAAAATGGAGATGAGGGGGAATACCTTAATAGGTAGATATTTACAGTTAAGCCACAATTACTGAATATCTACTATTCATCAGTGTTGTGGTATGAGTTTGTCATAGAAAAATGAAAAATCTTGGACCCTGTCCATGAGAAATTTTTCTATATATCTTAAAAAGATATAACCATTTAATCTAAAGGTTTACTATGCAAGTATAATAAAGGTAGTGCATATAATGTATACTTTTGTAATTGGAAAATTCTCTGTGTTGGAGGTTAGAGTTCAAAGCAAGCAAATATACACATCCATACAAATGTGTGGGTGGCGAAAGTTTTGATACAATAATACTAAAGTTGCAATGATCTAATGAGAATTCCAATGGAAGAGAAACATGAACAATTTTCTTTTTTGAAAAAAAAAATGTAGTAACAGGAAAGAAAGTGAACTTAAGCAGTATTTCAAACTTCCCATATGAAGATTTCTTTAAAGTGATTAATACAATCATATGATCAAACATATTGTACATGTATAGTTTAATAGTCTCAGAGATGAGAATAGAAGATGTTTTCAGATCCTTATTTTATTTTGAGAAAGAAGAGGCAAATAAATCCAAACTGGTTAGAAACTGATAGTAGTAAAGAATTCAGTGGAATATATAATAGTTGTTGATATGTTTAAGCCATTAGAGAGACACAGTGTGCAATGGGAGTTCGGTTTTATTCCAATTGACAGACAAATTCTATTATAAAAATAGCTTTTTGTAATCTGAAAGATGATCAAAAGAAAATTCTGAGTAAGCAAACAGCTGTAATAAATCATCTGCATATATAGAAACAATATATCAAATGATGCCAGTTTAAATATCTCAGGAGGAACTAAGTCAAGATCAGCAACAGAAGCTCAACTTAAATTTAAAGCAGAAGGTGATATGTAAGGCAGGTTAGTCCATGCCTTGTTCCTGTTGCTATTCAGTGACAATGAAGTGTCTGGGATTGATAGCTAGGGCAAAAGACTAGGGGTTCTCACCTCAATTTTTCATGCTTACTAGTTGTATAAGTAACTAAAGAAATACAGATGATTGGTGATTATATTTGTCCAAATGACATATAAAAGTTTTAGGCTATGACAAATGTTCCAATATTTTTGCTTTAATCAGCAATCCTCCTGTTTAGATTTGGCCACAAGTCCCAACACACCTTCTGTGTGCTGTGGTTCCAATGTTCAAATGTCAGTTAAGCATTCAAAGCCTTTGTGATGCTATTATTATGTTCCACCCATTGGTCAGTCTGGGACTTGAGTAAAAGTCTATTCATTAGTTAAGTCTCAGTTTTTGGAATAACGATTAGGATTGAGTACACAAATGTGCAGCTAGGAGGGTAAATCTACACATTTTAGTACAGTATCTAAAAGAGCCCAGTTGAGTGAGTTATGGGAAGGAAATAAAATCAGGGATTCAGAAGCAAATTTATGGGATTGCCACTTTGTGTCTGGTGCTAAGCAGTAAGATGAGAGGTGGTGGGGAAAGAAGAGAGGAAGAAAGAAAGAGAAAATCAATGGAATTGGCCTTACCCTCTTGGAAGCACAGCTCCTCTGAGTGGAGAGGATGTTTCCCTCCTTCAGAGTTTTGCTCTTACAGTTTCCCATCATGGCTGTTGTGCTATCACCATGGGATTACCTTAGGACTGGGGCAGGAGAGAATAAATAAAAGACGAAGATGAAACGTGGGAAATTTGCCTATGAGTTTGAGCATTGGGAGATCCCTGCTCCATTCCACAATCCAGAAGAAGAAGGCTCCTCCTGGAGCTCTTGCCGTGAATCTGATTGTCCACTTCTGGGCTAGGCTGCCTTGAGTCAGGGCCAGGAGACAGAGGACGAAAGATTGGAAAACTCACAGTCATTTTCATGGTACTTTGAAATCTGTTGCTCTTCCCTAGTCCACTTGATTCTTTTACCTTTGAGTCCTCAATGTTCTTCTCTATTCTCTCAGTACAGGTTTTATTTTGGAATTCAGTGGGAAGAGGGAATTTGCTTACTCCAGTTCACTAGAAACTGGGGGTCCTATATTCTAAGCTTTTCAAATAATTTGTACGTGAAATAAATCTATGTTATACTTAGAAAGGTCCCATTTTAGCCCATTTACTCACCATGCCAAACTGCTGAAGACAAAAAAGTAAAACTCAAATTATTATGAACATATGCAGCTGTTTGGGGTAGCATAGAATTCTTCTTCTTCTTTTTCTTTTTTACAGAAAGCTTAATTTATTGGAGTGTAGTTTTTTTTTATTTCAGCATATTAAGGGGGTACAAATTTGAAGGTTTCGAATAATGCCCTTGCCCTCCTACCCCCACAAGTCTGAGCTTCAAGCATAATCATCCCTCAGACGGTGCACATCTCACTCATTATGTATGCATATACCTGCCCCCTTTTTCCCCCTCCCACCTGCCAAATACTCAATAAATGTAATTCCTATATGTCTACTTAGGTGCTGATCATTTAATACCAATTTGCTGGTGAGTACATGTGGAGCTTGTTTTTCCACTTTTGAGATACTTCACTTAGTAGTATGGGTTCCAGCTCTATCCAGGAAAATACAAGATGTGCTATATCACCGTTGTTTCTTAGAGCTGAGTAGAACTCCATGGTATACATATATCACATTTTATTAATCCACTCATGTATTGATGGGCTCTTGGGTTGTTTCCACAACTTTGTAATTGTGAATTGTGCTGCTATAAACATTCGAGTGCAGGTGAATTTTTTGTAGAGTGTCATTTGATCTTTTGGGTAGATGCCCAGTAGTGGGATTGCTGGATCAAATGGTAGATCTATTTGTATCGCTTTAAGGTATCTCCATATTGCATTGATCAAAAGGAAGTTCAAGTGGCTATGTTAATATTAGATAAAGCCAAGTTAATATAGCCAAGAAAATTATCAAGAACAAGGAAGGACATTATGTAGGGATAAAGATCAATCTAATAAAATAGATAATTTTGTATATGTATAATCAAACACAAGAGCTGCAGAATATGTGAAGCAAAATTTATGGAACTGAAATAGAAAAATTCACAGTTAGATTTGTTAAAAATTGTTAGAACAACTAAGCAGAGAGTCAGCAAAGATATAGGACTTAACAACATCATCAACCAGAAGAGTCTAATCCACATTTAAAAAGCAATACACCCAAAATATCAGAAAACACATTCTTTCAGCACCCATAGAACATACACCAAAATAGGCCATATCCTGAGTCATACAATTATAACTCATTAAATTTAAAAGCATTGAAATCATACAGTGTTTTCTTATAACAGTGAAATTAAACTAGAAATCAGTAACAGAGAGATGACAGGAAATTCTCCAAATACTTGGAAAATAAATAGTACACTCACAAATAATCCATGAGTCAAAGAGGATGTCTCTAGGGAAATAAAGAAAATACATTGAACTGAATAAAAATGAAAATACAATGTATCAAAATTTGTTGAACTCAGGTAAAGCAGTGCTGAAAGTAAAATATATAGTACTAATTTCTTATGTTAGAAAAGAGAAACCACAAATCCATAGTCATAGATTATGGAAACTAAAAAACAAACACCAAGGTAAATATGCAGTAAGCAAAAGGAAAGAATAAATTGTAGCAATCAATTAAATTGAAAATAGTAAAATAATAGAACATTTTATTTTTGAGAGTATCCAATAAATAGAACCATGTTGGATATGGCCTTTTGAGACTTGTTTCTCTCACTCAGGGTAATATCTTGATATTCATGTAAGTTGCTACCTGTGTCAATAGATTGTTTCTTTTTATTGCTGAATAGGGTTCCATGGTAAGATATGGCAGAGTTTGTTTATCGAATTGATCCTTTGATGGTTATTTGGGTTGTTTCTATCTTTTAGAAATTACAAATGAATCTTCTATCACAAAAAATGTATATGTTTTGAAATGAAAAAATATTTTTATTGTTCTAGGGTACAAAAGTCAGAAATGAGATTGCTGGGTCAAAAAGTAATGTTAACGAACACACGAGGGTGGTTCTCTCTGTTTCTTACCACACAGAAAGCCAAATACTGAAGACAATGAGGATTGTCAAGGAAGAAAGGAGATATATTGTGGCGGATGCACCAACCAGGAGGTGGGAAGACTGAACTGCCTTAAATTCACCTTCCCAAACAATGGTGTCAGGGTTTTTTCTGGAGGTGAAATGAATAATGTATAAAGGGAGTGAGCATCATTACATGTTTGGAATGCAGTGCAGGACATATGTGCACAGTGAGAAATCAGGCTAGAACATACATAGCGTGATGAATAAATGGCGAATATGTCCCTCCCAGGGTGGGGATTTTAGTAATACAATGAGCTAGAGGTTAATGTTGATCATTCTTTCAGCCTGTGTGCAGGTGGGATGTGGGGAGCAGGCTGCTCAGCGGGTCCTTGGGCACAATCTGTGGTGAAACATCACTTGCCTTGTCTTCTCTGGACAAACAGGTGGTGTAAGGCTTTGTAGGTATGTTGTGGCTGCAGAGAGGTTTTGCCGTTTCTGAGCAAAAAGTAACTCAAAAGTGAATGAATGCATCAGTGCAACAAAAAGTTACAAAGTTCTGGTCAGCAAATCCTACTGGCCTGGGACTTGAAATAGAGAGAACTATAAAAAGGCAGTTTGCTTATGGAGCCAGTTAAACTAATTTTATTAGTTTATTAGTTTAATCTATGTTTAATTTTAAGAATTGCCTAACAATTTTACAGAGTGACTGTAGTATTTCACACATTCCCACTAGCAATGTATGAGAGTACAAGTTGCTTTGCATCCCAGTCTGCACCTGGTATTGTCTCTAATTTTATTTTAGCTATCCTAATAGTTGTATAGTGTACTTCACTGTGGGTTAAACTTATATTTGCCTAATAGCTAATGATGTTGTACATATTTCCATGTAATTATTTACCATCCTTAAATTCTCTTTGGTAAACTGTTCATTCAAGCCTTTTTTTTTTCATTTTTTAAATTGAGTTGCTTGATGTCTTGTTATTGAGTTTTGTGAGTTCTTTATGTACTCTTGATACAAATTTTTGTGGATATGTGATTTGCAAATATTTCTTTCAATCCTTAGCTTGTCTGTTTACTTTCTTAATATAGTGTCTTTGACAGAGCAGCAGCTTAAAATTTTGATGAAGTCCTATTTATCATTTTTATCATAAAACATACTGTTAGTGTTATTTCTGAGCACTCTAGCCATAATTCTGAGTCATGATAATTTTCTCCTGAGTTTACTAATTTTTTTAGTTTCATACATTTAAGTCTATGATCTATTTTGAGTTGCGATTTGTATGAAATGTGAAAGTTAAGTCAAAGTTCATTGTTTTTGCCTATTTAAACAGAGATAACCAATTGTTTCAGTATCATTTGTTGCAAAAGCCATCTTTTTACATTTTCTTTTTTCACTTCTGTCAAATATCAAGTGAAAATATCAAAATTTAAATTTGCTTGCATGTATGTCTGCATTGCCTATTCTATTCCAGTAATCTATGTCTTTCTTTGCCAATACCATTCTCTTGATAGTTTTATATTAAGTCTTACAATGAGGTAGTGTGATTCCTTCAGCCTTGTCTTTCTTTTTAAATTGTTGTAATTATTCCATGTCCTTTGCCCTAGTATATAAATTTTAGAATCAGCTAAAACAAGCCATTTCAAAAAGAAACATACTCTTAATTCTAACCAACAACAAACATACTAGTTAGATCCATTTCAATTTCTCTTAAAAAGCGGTATTGATATTGTATTCTTCAAATAATGTCCATTTTATAGCTACAGAAAGAAGTTTATAGAACATTATAGCCACAAGGTGTTTAAGATTAAAGTATAATATACATACACTCATACACACATACACACACACGGCTTGTCTACCAATTGCCTATTATTGATTTATTTGAAATTGGTTTAAGTCCCACAGACATAAAGGACTGGGTTCATATGCAAATGCATAAATACTACAAAAAAATGAATTTACAATGTAAAATTTAAAATTCTACAATTCAGTTGATAAGAGTTTAAATCCATCTTTTAGCTGCCATTACCATTGATAAGATCTGGGTTTTGGTAACCTTTGAGATGAATAATGATATCTTTTTAAAACTTTCTTCATGCCCCTTTATGTGTCCCAACCACCCTACTACCTACCAACCACCCTACACCCTACTACTTTTTGCTAGATACCATCTACCTTCATAGAGTCCCAAATTCTATTCTATTCTTTCTTAGCCTTTTCTTATAATGATACAATTCTGAATAATGAGATCAGAGGGAAAGCCCACTGATGATTTTCTGGAAAAAGTTTTTTTCCAAACTTACACAAGGAAAATGCTTATATTCATCTTTCCTGGAAGTAGCCATGTCTTATGGAGCAACCATCCTGTGATAACGAGAAAGGAACATAGCTAAGTTTAGGGTGGCTCAGAATAATGATAGAAGCACTTGTGTCATTGATTGTACACCTGAGGTGCTGAACCCAACTCTGGAACTGCCAACTTCCTCTAAGAGTATTATTTGAGATATCTTATCTTCTAGGCTACTTTTAGTTGGGTCTCTTGTTATTTGCCATCAAAGGCCTCCTAATAGAATAATCACCTATAAATGTGCAACCAAGAGTAACATGATTTTATTATTATCTCTTTATTTCTCTTCTAGAGAAACTCTGATTCCTTAATAGAATAAGATGTCTATTCAGGGCCTTTAAAAATGCTATGGGGAAAAAGTATACTGTCCAAACACTCTTTCTTCCTTTAATAGAGAACGGTTTGACTTTAATCATCTGGAATTTTGCAGTTGTGAGTCATTAAAGTGGGATAATATGGCACAAAAAGAACTGACTGCACATGGAGTCCTCAGATTTTAATCCTGCTGCTGACTTTCCTGGTAATTTATTGATTAGGAGGATTCATTAACCACTCTGTACTTCAGCTTCTCAACTTGAAAAACGACCCCTTTTAAAAAATACTATAAACCCTATGAGAAATTAACCACACCACCCTATCACCACCCTCCCCCAACACACAAACACACTGGACCCTTAAGGAGCAGGAGTTACAATAAAGTCCAAGAATAGCATGATAGCTCTCATTGTACCTAAAAAAGGTTACAAATATCTACCTCCACACAGTGATGTTTGGGATCCTTTTTAAGATTTCTATTTTAGAAATCACCAAGTTTTCCTACTCTTTTGGTTTACTTATCCCTGTGTCATTGGTGGAGTGTGATAAGCCTGGCATTGTCTCCCATTTGTGAAACTGCCACTTACCCAGTAAAGGACTAGGTGGCTTAGGAAACTTCTGTTATTGGACTTGCATAGAAAAATGATCATTTCCAAAATTCTTCTTGTCAGTAGAATAAAAAAAATTAGATCTGAGATTTCTGTGTAGAGATGGAGTGAGGAGGCCAAGGAGTCTACTGAGTCTCAAGCCAGAGGAGAAAATAAAAACATGCTTGCTTTGAACCAGGTCACAAGTTCTTGATGATGTGATACTTTATTTTATTCTCTTGCTGATTTTCTCAAAACTTCTACATATTCATCAGGCTGTCAAGTAATCAGACTCTATCACCTGGATATCTGAGTCATCCTGTACAATAACCATGTAGGTACTTGGCACAAGCTGATGGAAAGAACAACTATAGTTTCACTGGAAGGGATATGATCTGTACTTTCTCATTAAATAGACCTTAATTTTTGCAATCAACTGAAGAACTCTTGCCTAATCTTTAGAAATGCATGTTTCTTAAATTCACAGTGAGACATGCACGCGAAAAGACAAAAATATCATACATAAAATATACAAAAAATTTGGTTGCAAAAGGGGTGGACAAAAATTGGCAAAGGAGATAGACTAATTGGAGGAACATGTTTTTGAAGGAGCCCACGTGAGTGGCAATGTCATGAAGTAGGTACCCAGGGATATCAATTATTAGCTAAGATTTTAGTTAAGACTTGCATGAACATCAAAGATACTGGTTTTTATACCACAAATAGATTATATTTGAAATACCTAAATTTCTCATAATTGCTTTATTAGCAAGCATGAATTTTTATTCGTGTCCAAGATACTCTAATAGTACTAGGGTTACAAAAATTATAAGGTCTTAATCTTTGTCTTTAAAAGGCTTACCATCCATACAAGAAGACAAATAATCAAACAAGTGCATTGAAATATTCTATCTGGTATAGTAGGCAAATATACATCATAAATCCTGGTACATGATAAGTACTTAATGAATGTTTATTGCAAAACAAATAGATGAATTGATGCAAGTATGTGCATGGCAAATTGATGGTTCTGTGATCAAAAGAAGGTTTAGAAAATATTTATTAGAGGAAGTGGATCTAGAAAAAATGGCAGGATTTGATCATATTAAGCATAGAGGAAAATATCATTACAGGCATGGAAGTTGTAACAAAAGGCCCAGAGGAGTATATTGTAGGATTGTATTTACATTTGGCACTGAGTCTGTCCCAGGGGATGCCTAGGTGTTTTGCAAATGTTCTGAGGAAGTAGTCTGGTAACTCCCTACCTTTCCAAGATAAAAATATTTGTAGTTAGTTGCCTATAGAAACTGACCTAGCTACTGACACATTCAGAATTTGCCTTGTTAGCTTTGAGAAAGCTATTTGTACATTCATGAAGTTGTGCATTCTTGCATTCAAATGTATTTGTTAAGTGAATATCTATGTGAAAATCGTGTTACTAAGTCTGTAAGCTTTGCAACTCAAAATGTTTCCTGGGGACAAGAAGCATCTGTATCACCTGGAAGTGTGTTAGAAATGGAGATTATCAGGGTCAGTCTCAAACGTACTGAATCAGACTTTGCATGTAACTAGATAGTTCGTATGAATATATCTAAGGGATACAAAGAAAGATTGCTTATAGCTTTCTAGGACTTCTCAGTTCAATAGAAGAATATAAAATACATGTATAGGGAGTGTACATTCAGGGCCACTTGAATCTATTTTCTTGGATTGCAATACTCAAGCTTGGCCTAAATAAATTATATATTTATTTTAACTTTGCCTCGGTTTTTCCCTTTAGGTGGACATATCTAGCCTAAGTTAGTATTTCTCTCTGAACGCAGCCTTTATTATAATACCAGCACAGGCCCATTGTGTTCTTTTTGGCTTCAGAAGTTCCATCAGGTGTTTTGAGTGAGTTCTCCTGAAATCGAGCATCCTCCTATTTGGCTGAAGATCTAAAGTTTATTTGAGCTATTTTTCAAATTCTCTCTTTCTAAAGGGAGCAAAGGCTTTGGTCTCTGTCTTTGGATAGGAAGTTCAGGTAAAGATCTCTTCAAAGAACTGGAATACTGCTTTTTCTGGGTTTTTTTTTTTTTTTTTTTTGCTTCTGTCTCACAGCAGAAGTTTGGGGTCCAGGGTTTTTTGCCTTTGCCTAAAGACAAGAGGTTTGGGTCAAAGGATTGGCAGTCTGGCACCAATGGCATCATTTTACTTAGCATGCTTTTAAGTTTGAAGTTGTTCTCTATTGCTTGAAAATTCAGCGGTGGATTTTCATCTGTGACCAATTCCCGTTAGTTCCAAACTGAAAGGTGTATGGAAAGGGAGTTTTCTCACTGTGAAGAAAAAGGATAATTTGCTCTCTTTGATCCATTCAAGTGACTAGAAACTGTAGAGGTGTCAGGGCTATGACCCAGAATGTAAAGTGGCCTCATGGGGCATTTGTTAGCAGAAGAACATTTGATGGACCCCTTTTTGCTCTTCCAGATGGGTAAATTATGAAGGTCTGGTCCCCTAGACCCTGCGCACTCTTCTGCCTCCTGGCAGGTAGAGACAGTCAGAGACACTAAGAGCCTGAGTTGAGACTCCTGGGTGACACCTAGAGGAGGGACACTTACAAGCAGCACACTTTGGCTCAAAATACATTCCTGGCCTTGGTCACTTTTTTAGAAGTGATTTCCTAAATTACAAAAAAATCAAGCTTCAAAATCTGAGTGCTCCTTTTAGAAACACCAGCTGGATTTATGTATAACACTGACGGGGCATCCTCTTGTAAATATCCAGGAAAGCAAACCTGCCTAACCCAACGGCCAAAGTGAGGATCCTTTGAAATGTCTAAAATAATTCATAAAACACAGAAAAAAAAACAAAACCCTAAAATACATGTACAAACAATTATACTATAATACCATTGCCCAGAAGGCAAGTTTCAATATGTGTAACATGGCCGGTTTTATATAGCCTGGCACAGACTTTGAAGCCAGACTAACAGTAATGAAAAAAAAAAAAAAAAAAAAAAAAAAGAAAGAAAGAAAAAGAAAAGAAGGCACTTGTTTTCTGTGTGAAATTTAACAAGTTATTTTTTTCTTTCTCTGACTCAGTTTCTTTACCTGTAAAGGGGAACTCATGATGATTACTGTATAAGTCTGATGAAGAATGTTAGGAATGACTCATATAAGGGCTTAGCACAGTATCTGAAGAAGAATAATCATTGATTAAAGAATGATGATTATTGTGGAAATTTTTAAAAGTTCACTGTTTGGGGGGTAGATATGCTGTTGTAGATAGATTTTATAAAAAGTTGACATGTTATCTGTATATTATAGATATAATTTTAGTATAAGGGATTAAGAATGAATGGGGATAAAGATATGCAATGCTGCAGTCATAATTTGCAACTATGGGGAGTTATATTTCTTACACATATAGACACTACTTGAATGTCAAGAACTTTGTATGTTATGACAGGAAATTTACCATGAAATTTAGACCTGATGGTCAACTTAGACTGATCAATTTAGACAGGTCTGTCTGTGAATTGAGTAATATAGTATAAACTAGATAGCTCTCTTACATCAAGGACTGAGAAAGGCAAAGTGTCTACATTGAACTAATGAGAACTAATTATGTCTGATCACAGCCACTTAATTATTTCATTGCAATTTTGGCTAAATTTTTAGTTAAAAGTGCTATGGCTGATGTTCATTATAGAATTGTCCAAAGGATAAGAGAAAGCAATGAGAACGATTATCCAGGGAGAAGTGTGCATTGCTATTTACTATTCAAAATCTCTTCTTCCTCTCCAAAATTCCTGCCCAACTGCAATGAAAATATCCTCAGAGGACAACACAGAGTCACAAGGAGACCAAACACAGATGGGAAAAACAGAACTTAGGGCTTCTGCAAAAAATACTCCTGTTCTTCCAGGACTTACTCATTTCCATCTGGTCAGCTTCTGCTTTTTATCAATTATGCTGGACTTTTTTTTTTTTTTTTTTTTTGTCTTTTTCTTTTTTTCCTTTGGGAGTGTAGAAAAAGGGATGTTAAGGACTTCCATCTGCCCTCCACCTGGTTATTCAAAAGAGTGAAATTTTTGCTACAGCCAAAAAACAGATGAGATGCTGAAAGCTTTCAGGTTTTGGGGTTTGATGAAGGCCATAAGGTAGGGATTTCCAAAGTATGTTCAGGGGGCTACTGGCAGACTTGCTCTCAGTGTTACCAAGTGGTCTATAAACAGTTTGGCAGTTTGGGAGTAAAAATTAATGAAGTGATCTGTTCCTAATTACTTCATAGATTTTATTATATGTAAGATTTAGATTTTCAGCAAAATATTACTGTAAGTATAAAAATTGCACCTGTTTTGGTCAAGGGCTACTTTGAGTATTTTATCTTACATAACTTTCAGTTTACAGGTTGTTCCTTGTCTCATCCAAAGTATCTTCCCATCTCTTGGGTGCTATTGTTTACATTTGCCAAATTGGCATTTCCATTGTTTTGTTACTTTATATCCTAATTTGTACTAAGAGGTGGATTAACTCAAAAATGATACATAAAACATAAAAGTAACAACAAGCATAATAAAAATTCACAAATATGATTAATCAAAGAAAGAAAGAAAGAAGATCTGTGTGGGCTCAAAAAGTGAATGTGTATGTAGGGTGTCCTTGCACAGACATCCAAAACAAAAAGCAAGTGAAAAGTATAATGGAGATACCTAAAACTTAGATTTCTTTTTGTAAAGGCAATCATTTCATTTCTAGTCGCCATTGTCTTGTCTGTTAAAAAATTTTATCAAAGTGTCTTGAAGCTTACATTATTTTTCTGACATTTTCAAGTAAAGCACAGTAACCTTTCTGTTGTGTCAATAGATTTTCCTAAACAAGTGTAGAGTAATGTTGTCCAGGATGATTTTGATAAATACAGTCACTAATAAATGAAAAGATACCAAACCTATGAAGGCATCTTTTGAAATTGTTTTCTTTATGATAATAATCAGTCAACTGCTTTCAGAACCATCTTATGAAACAAACAACAAATTTAAATAGTGTGCTTGTAGAGAAACAAAGGAAACTATTGCCAAAATCCCTTATCAAATGCCCTGTTGGACATCATCTACTGTAGAAGATGCTGTTTTATTAAAAATACAAGTACTATTGTGTATGTAGACTTGAAGATATTTAAACTTATATTTGGATAAAACAATGTTGTGTGAATCCTTTCTTGGCATACATGGTGAGCAGTACATATTTACTATTTGTAAGCCTTGCCATAGAAAATTTTACTGGAATCAAAGCTGACAGTGCAATGATGCAAGGAAAGATGCTGTGTCTTGAATGGAAGCTTGCACCTGAGTGCCTGTGCACCCACTGCTTTATCCACAGAAAACAGTTGGAATTTAACAACATTCTGCCTCCTCTTAGTTTTATATTAAAAATAACGATGCAAATTGTAAATACAGTCAAATCACAGCCACAGAGCGATCATCATGTTTAGTCCACGTTTTGGAGAAATTGGCAGTGAGCAAAAAACTTTGCTTTTCTAATCTTAAGCAAGCCAGCAGCAAATAGTTAAGGTGTTAGCAGCTTCCAGATGGAGTCTTTTCCAGTTTCTTGGTGATCCTTGGGAAGCCTCAGCTGTTTTTGTTTGTTTGTTTGTTTGTTTGTTTAACTACAGTACACTCTTAAGAGATAGGGAGCAG